>PVIY010043683.1:0-20155 GCA_004026745.1 Myrmecophaga tridactyla
GCCTTGCGGTCTGTGGAAGGTGAGGCTTTGTCTGAGGAAGTGGACTCAGGTCAGCAGAGGGAGGACTTTACAGGAGCTAAGAGGACTTCCCACCCAAACAGAGAAGGGGCACAACTGAAACGAGTTGGAGGCCTCGGATGGAGGAGCAGAACCTAACTGAAGTAAATATGCATACCTTGAGGAGAATTGAGGTTCCCTCCCCCAGAATACAAAGGTCTCTGTAGATTCCAGCTCTGCACCCCACCCCACCCCCCATTGCTCCACAGTCAGCCCTGGAAGTCCCCGGCATGGTGCCCGGATATGGTTGCTCTGACCTTCCATCTTGAGTGTGGCTGAGGTGAGGCTTCGTCTGAGGAGGCAGACTCAGATCAGCAGAGGGACAAGTCTCCGGCTCTGACAGGTGTCAACGTGAAAAACCCACCCAGGCAGATTTGGAACTCACAGAAAACCACCTGTCCTGTCAGCTTTGGGAGGTTCCCGGACAGATTCCCCGGATGTCGTTTCTCCTGACTTCCATCTTGGGGTCTGAGGGAGGTGGGGCTTTGTCTGAGGTAACGGACTCAGTTCAGCAGAGAGAGGGGTCCCAAGTCCGGAGAGGCTGCAAGGTGAGGACCCTGAGAAAAAACTAGAGAGACTTCCACCCTAGACAGTTTGGGACCCACAGAAAACCACCTGCCCCGTCAGCTCTGGGAGGTTCCTGGTCAGGTTCCCCGGATGTAGTTTTTTTTTTTAATTTGCATATGGGCAGGAGGCACCAGGGATTTTAGACTGATGCTTGAGTTGTTCTGTTTCAAATGTTCAAATCTTTAAAAAAAAAAATGGGGCTATCGGCAACTCAATTTTTTTTTTAATTTGCATATGGGCAGGAGGCACCAGGGATCGAACTCCAGACCTCCAGCACAGCAGGTCAGAGCTCTGCCTGCTGAGCCACGGCAGCCGCCCCAGATGTAGTATTTCTTGACTTGCATCTTGATGTCTGAAGGACGTCAGGTTTCATCTGAGGGGGTGAACTCAGAGCGAGGGCTTCCCATCCCAGGAAGAGAGGGACCTACAGAAATCTGGCCATGTGTTCAGCCCCGACAGATCCCCAGCAGGGGGTCAGGGTGGTGATTACTGACTTTTGCGGTGGGTTGTGAGGAAAGTGAGTCACCTGAAGGGGCAGAGTCAGGTCAGCAGAGGGAGGCGTCGCCGACCCTGCGGGGCATCAAGGTGAGGACCCTGAGAGAACTAAGGAAGATTTCCACCGGGACAGCGAGGGGCACTGAAATCCACCCCCAGTGTCTGCCCCACCGGAGTCACCGGTCTCACGGATTTCCAATCAAACGTGCTCTACCCGCTCAGTTCTCTTCAGGATTTCCGGCCTGAGTTATGCATCCTTTTGTGAGCAGAAGGGAGGGGCTCCAGGTCCTGTCAGGAGTAAATATCTGTACGTTGGAGACTGAGGGTCCCTCCCACCCCAGAAAGCATGGCCCCCCAGAGTTTCCAGCTCCGCCCCTCTGCCTGCAATTAGCCTTGCAAGGGCCCAAGCAGGGGTGGCCAGATGTGATGTTTCTTATGGGGTGATGTTAAGGAAGTGAGGGCATTGTTCTAAAGTGGTGGGACTCATATTGTCAGGGAGGATTACCAGGTTCTGCCAGGCTTCAAGGTGAGGACTCTGCGGGAGGATATAGGAACTTCCCATCCTAAAGAAATGGGAACCCACAGCATCCCACCCCTGCTGTGGGCCTTGGGGGGCCCTGGGCAGAGCTTTCAGGTAGAGTTGCACCCCCTCCCTCATTTTTTCATCTCTGTTATCATGGAGTTGGAGCACTGGGTTGAGGGCATATCCTTCAGATCAGTGGAAGGAAGGGACACAGGTCCTGTCAGGAGTAGATACTAATACCTTGAGGAGGACTGAGGGTACTGTCACCTCAAAAGAGGGTGGCCTACAGAAATCCATCTTGTCTCTGCTGCCAACCCTGGCAGGCCCCTGGTAGGAGAGGCCACTTTTATATGGGTGTGGGGAAGGGTCTCAGTGAGGTGAAGGTCTTGGTCTAGGGCATAAGCAGACTCATGTCAGTAGAGAGGCAGGGCTCAAGGCCCTTCTGGAGTTAAGGAGAGGTCTTTGGGGGAGGAAAAAGGAGGCTCTAAACTCCAGAACTGAGGTGAGTATACCTTCCCTCTCTTGCTAGGATTCAAGGTAAGTAGCCTTGCAAAGCACTGAAAGTAACTCCCACTCCAGAAAAGAAGGGTACCCAAAGAATCCAGCTGCCCATTTTCTCAGCTGGGAGCCAAATCTCCTGTCTGCCAAGGAGTTGGGAGCATGTCAGAGAGGATACTGAGCCTTTTGTCTGAGAGGGTGATGTCAGGTCAGCAAAAGCAGGTGGCTCTGGCCCTAGAAGGAGCAAAGCTGAGTATCCTGAGGGAGGACTAAGGTTACCACTTAAGAACAGAGAGGGCCCCTATCCTGCTGTCATTCCTTGGCAGACCCTGGGGAGGGCTGGCCAGGTATGATGTCTCTTTACTTTTTTCTTAGAGTCTCAGGAAGCTGAGTCTCAGAGTCACAGGAAGGTGGTGTGAGGAGACAAATCAAATCAGCAGAGGAAGCAACATTAGGTCATCACAAAGAATCATCCCAGGGTCTGAAAGGATTCAAGTTAAGGACCCTGAGTGAGGACTGAGACAACTCCCATGCTAAGATAGATGGGGCCTCAGCTCTACACTGCTCCTGATGTGGGCTCTGGGAGGGCCTGAGGCTTGGTGGGCTCCACTTTTGTCTTGGTGGTCTGAGGGAGGTGAGGCCCTTTTCCTGAGGAGACTGAAGTGAGATCAGTGGATGAAGGAGTCAGACCCTGCCATATGTCAATGTGATAACTGAGGGGACTCCCCACAAAATAGAAGATGGGACCCCAGCCCCATCCTAACCCTGCTGTCAACCCTGAGAAGGTAGAGAACAGAGTAGCTTAAGGTGGTTACCCCTCACTTTGTCCTCCTTGGTCTCAAGAATGTCAGCTCTTGTTCTGAGAGTTTTACTTCAGTTATCAAAGAGGAGAGGCCAAGGCCCCTCCAGGGGAAGGATGAGGACCCTGAATGATCACAAAGGGGACTGTTTATTCCAGGACAGTGGGGACCTCACATAGTCCACCCCTGCCTTTCCTGTCTATGTTGTGAGGCCCAGGACTCTGCTTGCAGCCTGCAGCTTCTAGAGGCTCCATCAGTTCCTCTTACAGGGACTGAAGGAAACAGGAGCTGAAACCCCTGTTCTGAGGCAAGTGTCCTCAGGTTAGCAGAGCCAAGGAAGTCCAGGAACTACCAGGAGTCAAGGTGAGACCCCTGAATGTCTACCACAGCCACCACCCACCCCAGAACAGAGGGGAACCCATGGCACCCGACCCTATTTATCCTCCTGTCAACCCTGGAAGCCTTGGAGCCTGAAGAACCTCACTTCCTCTTTCTGGTTCTTAGGAGCAGGTTGACCAGGAAGACAGGAGACGTGAGGCCCTCAAGTACCATCTAAAGAGAAGACCTGTAAGTCAGCCTTTGTCAGAGCTACCAAGGTTGAGCTTCTCAGCTGAGGCTGCTAACACTCTCTCTCTCCCCCACCCAGGCCTGTGCCCCATCACTTACCCTCCAACGGGCTGCCCCTGACAAGAGTCGTCATGTTTCACTCTCCAAAGCGTCCACGTTACATGCTTGAGCAAGACCTTCAGGACCAGATTGAGACAAGGCAAACGTTGAGTGTGCAGATTCCTGTAGCTATAGAAGAGGCCTCCTCCTCCTGTCCTCCCTCTCCTTTGGTACCAGACTCCTCTGAGGAGGTACCTGCTGCTGGAACACCAAGTACTCCCCAGAGTCCTCAGAGAATTTCTGCCACCTCTACTTCATCATACATATCAGATGAGAGCTCCAGCAGCAAAGAAGAGGAAAGTGTGAATACCATTCCAGTCACTGAATCCTTGCTGAATGATGCCCTAGACCAGAAAGTGGCTGATTTGGTGCAATTCCTGCTCCGCAAGTATCGAAAAAAGGAGCCCATCACAAAGGAAGACATGCTAAAGAAGATCATCAAAAACTACAAGGAGTACTTCCCTGTGATCCTCAAGAAAACCCGTGAATGCATAGAGCTTGTCTTTGGCCTTGATGTGAAGGAGGCAGATGCCATTGGCCAGTTGTATGTCTTTGAGCACACACTAGACCTCACCTACGATGGGATGCTGAGCAATGACAGGGGCATGCCCAAGACCGGCCTCCTGATTCTTATACTGAGTCTGATCTTCATGGAGGGCAACTGCGCATCTGAGGAGGAGATCTGGAGGGTGCTGAATGCTACAGGGGTGTATGAGGGAAGAGAGCACCTCATCTATGGGGAGCCCAGGAAGTTCATCACCAAAGAATTGGTGCAGGAAAAGTACCTAGAATATCGGCAGGTGGCTGGCAGTGATCCTCCTCGCTATGAGTTCTTGTGGGGTCCCAGGGCCCATGCAGAAACCAGCAAGATGAAGGTCCTAAAGTTTTTGACCAAGGTCATTGATAGTGTTCCAACTTCCTTTCCAACCTGGTATGAGGATGCTCTGAGAGATGAGGAAGAGAGAGCCCAGGCCAGAAATTCCACCACAAACATACTAGTGCCAATGAAAATTGCAGTACCACATCCCAGTACCTTCTGTCCCAAGTGAAGACTCAGACACATTCTTCACTGTGTGATTGAAGTAGTCAATATTCTGAGTCATGGCGGGCCAGAGTGGGGCTGGGGATAACAGTGTATAAAATACTTGTGTCCTCTTCTGTATTGCTGACTTGGAGGTTTATCTTCTTTATTTTCTTTTTGGTGTTTTTCAAATGCTGTTACTTTTAATAGCGGGCTTAATTAGCTTAAATGCCTTTGTTTATGGATGACATTAGTCACACATTTATTGCTGTTAATCTGTTTCAAGAGTAAGAGTTTTGCTATTTGAAATGGGAAATATTCCATCTCATTTTGTGATATGTAACAAGTTAATTTGGAGTAGGAATTTCCTTAGTGATGTAAAAGTGCTCAGCAGTGAAATAGAGCAATAAAATAAAAGAGGGTTAATTTTTGGATTCCCTTATTCCTTTTATTCTGTCCTTCTTTAAAATTGAAAATATATACCTGGTTTTGCTTGGTTTATTCAAAGATATTGTTGAAATTAAATCTTAATAAATGCAAGTTCTTGCTCACTGTGTCATTTTTTTCTTAAAATATTAATTGAGCATCCACTCTTTGATAGGCACTGTGTTATTGGGGGAGGTGCAGGATAAGCAACATACACCCCTTATTTATAGCAGGGTAGAGACTAAGAGTAGCAATCAGTTGTGGAAGTCTTAGATATCCTCTGAGTCCTAAAGAATAAGTAAAAAGGGGAACTGAGGATGTGGAAGCTCCAGAGGAGAGCAGTCAAGTGTAAATACCTTGATCCAAGACAGTTTGTGGCTTTGGAAAATGAAGTTCCTTCACTGAGAGTTGCTTTTAAGTTTAGCTGGGTTGTGGAAGGGGGCAGACTCTCAGATGGTATGACTCAGAGGTAAGAGAAAAGCCTGGAATGGAAAACTGCTCTTTGCAATTGCTTTTGGATCATGGCTAAATGAGAGAGCAATCTCCACCTGGAAGGTGTCCTGCTTTCTTGTCCTGGCAACAGTTAACATTCCAGGAATTAAGTGTTTTATCTGATGTGCAGATATGCATCAACTACAAGTCTTCCCTGAGAAAGAATGGGAAGACTTCCATGGTTATCACTAAACCACTGGAAGTGGTGTCCAGAAGCCACTGGGTTGGCATGATTTTCCCTGGCCTGGCAGAGCCAGAACCCACCCCATTGAAAGAACACTTTATTAAAATAATCTTGAGTGTAATTTGGCTGCTCTAAGCGAAGGCTAGATTGTGGTTGGGGGTGAAATGAATGAAAATAGTGGTTTGGATGGAGGAGCAGCTGGGAAGGAGGAAAGGAATAGGTTCTGGATTTAAATTATAAGAGCTCCAAGTAGTATCTAGGTGGGTAAGACTCTCCCACATGCAAATAATATATCATCTAAAAGGGTGTTTTGGTTTGCTAAAGCTGCTGGAAAGCAATATACCAGAAATGGGTTGGCTTTTACAATGGGTATTTTTAAGATTACAATTTATGGTTCTTAGGCTGTGAAAATGTCCAACTCAAGGAACCAACAGGGTGATACCTGGACTCTGAAGACAGTCTGCTGGCATCTGGGACTCTTCTGCCACATGGGAAGGCACATAATCAGCCTCTGCTGGTCCTTCTCTTCAGAGTTTTGTTGCTTTCACCTTTGATTCCAGTGGCTTCCTCTCTGAGCTTCAAGCATGCTCTCTTAGCTTCCCCGGGGCTTTTCTCTATGAGCTTCTATTAATTTCATCTCTTATAAAGGACTCCATTAAAAGGATTAAGACCTTCCTTGGGGCAGTTCCTCAACTGAAATAACTTAATCACAAGGACCCACGTACAATAGGTCTGCATCCACAGGAATGTATTAAAAGAACGTGGGCTTTCCTGGGGTACATAACAGCTTTTAACCACCACAGAGGGTAGATACTGAGTTCTATTTAAGAAGCATTTTTATCTACCTTGATAGTCCATGTTTCATCAAGCAATATTTTCTCTGGGATGCCCTGGATAAGAAAATGTATTCCCAGAGAAGAGGGTATTAGTATGTGGGGTAAAAATAATGTTAGAAAATGCTGTTAATCTTTAAAGATCCCTTTTATGTCAGGTACTTTACATGCATACCATACATTCAAACAGCAAAGCAAGGTTTATAAACCCATTTCATGGATGAAGAATTTAATGCTTATAACACTTGGCAATCTACCCCAGATTATATGGCTGGTAAGTGACAGAGCTGTGATCTACCAGTTTGTCACTTTTTCCTCTGAAGGCTGCACCCAACTCCCAGAGGAACAGCCCAATAAATCACCTACACACTTCCTGGCATAGAGCATTTTTGACCCCTGCAGAAGTGCCCTGTCTGTCCCTTCTCTCACACTGGAACTCCTATTATAGCAACAACTCCTTTGATGTAAAATTTCACTTTGGGCAGTAATGTTTAGAAGCTGGTAATACCGCCCCCCAACCCCCAAGCATTTTCCACAGATTCTCAAAGTGTTTTCCAAATTACATGGTGAGTGGAGTCATATTTGTCACATACTTTACTGGTTCTTAGAATACAACCCTGAAGTTAGAGAGGATTTTTGAAACCACTCTGATATTTGCAGTCAGATTTTACAGGATGTCATCCTTGAAATTGGCCACTGAACACATATCCAGATATGGGACCTTACCTAGGTGATCAAAATCCAAAGTACCCCCTCATAATTGATAGATAAAGAAAGGCCTCAGAAATCCTTGTGTAAGCAAACATCAAGGGAGTCTGAATTTCTCAAAACCCTGGAGTCCTCTTAGGAAGCGATAAAGAATTCCTTGGTGTACATACTAGCTTTGATTTAAAGAGAAAATATCTCCATCCATCTACTATGTTTTCTCTGTGTATATAACCCTCAGGAAATCCTGGTGTGCAATGTGTCAGAAGGCAGCTGTATTGGTGTTCTGACATGTGCAGTCATGTGAGGGTAGCAGAGGCTAACAGGTTAAGATTTTGACCATATGTCAAAGATAAGGAGATAAAATTTGAACTTCGTGGATTAACACAACCAAAGTTTATTTTTTTGTGTGCACATAAATCCAGGCTGCTTCCATGTTTCAGTTCCACTGTTGCGACTTGGGGTCATCACGTCTGCTGCTCAATGGAAGAGAAAACATGGGAATGCCATTCTGCTCTTTCCTAACTACAAGTAGACTGGCAACGTAGTCTTCCCATGAGTCCAGAAAGGAGAGAAAAGCAAGATGTGAATGAGCACTTGCAGTTTCTCCCATATGCCATTACATAGTAGGTGCTCAGTAAAAAGCAACTATTATAATGTGTTTTAACAAGAACCTTCTTCATTTCTTCAAGGGGCTTCTCATAAGAATAAATTTTCTTTGAAAGTCTCCAAGTTTTTCAAATGACTGCTATGTGACAGGCACTTTCAAATACACGATCATATCTATTTTTCAAAGGATCCCATAAATCTTAGCAGGGAGGGTTTGTCCTTTACTCATCACCAATTTTCAGCATTGCGCTTTACAAACCTTCTAACCACAGAATTCTAAGCTTTTCCTGGAACCCAGCTGGGAAAGTTCTGTTCTAGAGGACATGGACTTCATGTTCCTCCAGAGGCATCTGTCTGTGTTGATTTCTTTCTGCTGAATGCAATGAATCCCTATTTTACTTTGTGGCATTCCAGGAATGCCAAAAATTTAATTACATGCCTTCTATTATTTTTGCCCTTTTTGTAAACTCCTGTATCATATACCCCTTTCCCCACATATAAGGTTTCCTATATTTTTAGCTGTGTCCAAAGACATTGCTTTTCAACAACTGTTTTAAAAAGAAATTCTCAGACTGTCATCAGAAATTTCAGCTTCTTTGATCTTTTCAAAGAACCAGTTAGGTTCTATTGATACCGTTTTTTTCTAATTTCAGTTTCATTGATTTCTGCTCTTATCTATATTATACCATCCTTTAGCTTGCCTTGGGGTTAATGTACTTTTCTTTGCATAGTGTCCTAAAGTAGAAGCTTTGATTATTGATTTGAGTACTTTCTTCCTGTTTGATATAAACATCTAATGACCACATTTCTTTTCAGTTCTGTATGTTTTTTTTTTTTTTTCATGTATTTTGAAGCTTTTCTTTTAGGTGCATACAAATATGGGATTATTATGTCTTCTTGGTGAATTGACTGGTTCATCATTATGCAATGTACATATGTATGGTGATTTTTCTTATGAGGTCATTTTTGACATTATTATATTGACTCCAGTTTTCTTTTTTAATTTTAATTTTAATTTTAATTTTAAAATTATCAACTAATAAAACTTTTTAATTTTTATTTTGGTGTAATAGAGCTAATGGTTTTCAACCATATATCTATTTGTATCATGACAACCACTATCAGGATAGAGAATAGCACCATCATCTTTCCAGTAAACTCTCATTTATAGCTGTCCCCTCTCCCAATACTTAATCCTGACAACCTCTCACCTATTCTCCGTCACTATTGTTATATATTTTTATGAATGTCATATAAATGGAATAATGGAGTATATAACTTGTTGATCCTGGCTCCTTTCACTCAAGAAAGTGCCTTTGAGATTCATCCAAGTCATTGTGTATAGCAATAGTTAATTTCTTTTTATTGCTGAAGACTATTCCATTGTACAGAGGTGTCAAGGTTTGTTTATCAATACTCACATGGAAGGGCACTTTAGGTTGTTTCCAGGTTTTGGAAAATATGAGTAAAGCTGCTATAAACATTCAAGTATAGGTTTTGTATGCATAATTATTTTATTTCACTCAGGAATGGCTTTGCTGAATAGTATGTTAAGTGCACGTTTAAAAGAAAGTACCAAATCATTTTCTGCCTTAGCTGTACCATTTTACATTCCCATTAAGAATACAAATTGTTCTTCATTCTTGCTAGCACTTCGTAAAGTTCAGTACATATTTTAAAATTTTTGCCACTCTCAAATGTTTGTTGTAGTACCTTATTGTAGTTTTAATTTGCATTTCTCTACTGACGAATGATGTAAATAATTGTTACATGTGGCTTATTTGCTATCTATATATCTAATTTGGTAAAGTGTCTGTTGAGGTTTTGAGCAATTTTTTTTGTTTCTTTTTCTTTATTAGAGAACTCATAGGTTTACAGAACAATCGTGCATAAAATACGAGCTTCCCATGTACCGCCGCACCACCAACACCTTGCATTGGTGTAGAACGTTTGTTACAACTGATGATAGCGCATTTTTTGTAATTATACTATTAATTAAAGTCCATGGTTTAACTTAGGGTTCACTGTGTAGTGTAGATCCATGTATTATTTAAAAATTTTTACTTTATTGCCATATATACAATCAAATATTTCCCCTAAAAATTCCCCTAAAATCAGTCCAGAATTGAGCCCAGAGATCTTCATGGTGTCAAACACTGTAAGGTACAAGGCGCAGACCACACTAGTGGCCGGGAAAAGCACACTTGAAAGATAAAAGGAAATCAACAGATGCCAAACTGAGATGAATCAGATGGAAATCAACAGATGCCAAACTGAGATGAATCAAATATTATAATTGTCTGAGAAGGATTTTAAAGAGTTGTCTTAAAAGTGGTTCCACAAGTGATTATGAATTCTCTTGAATCAAATGTTATAGTAGAAACTCTGAGCCAAGACAAATAATATATAGGGAGGAACCAAACGGAAATTACCAAACTGAAGATGTATTAATTGAAATAAAAATCTAGTTGGAGTGCACAGGTGATTCAGTGGTAGAATGCTGACCTTCCATGCAGGAGATCTGGGTTCAATTCCTGGACCATGCAGTACCCCCCAAAAATAAATCTAGTTGGATGTGTGCAGGGGTAGAGTGGGGGAAACAGAGGTTAGAATCAGTGAACTTGAAAAAGAAGATCAGAAGATTTTATACAATCTGAACAGAGAGAAAATATACTCAAAAAATGAAGAGAAGGAGGTGCAAGGGTAGTTCCGTGGTAGAATTCTTGCCTGCCATGCAGTAGCCCTGGGTTCAATTCCTGGCCCACGTACTTCCTAAAAAACAAACATGCAAAGAAAGAAAGAAAAAACGAGCAAGAATTCAACAAATGGTGCTGCAGTAACAGGATACTCACATGGAAAAAGAATGAAATGTGACCCCCATCATACAGCATACAAATGCAAAAAAATGAACAGAGCCTCAGAAACCTGTGGAATAATAACAAAAGTTCAAATGTTTGCATTATCAAAGTACAAGAGAGAGAGGAGAAAGTGGGACTGAAAAATAAATAATGACTGAAAACTTCAAAAATATGGTGAAAGACATAAACCTACAGATTTAAGAAGTTGAGCAAACACCAAATAATCCTCAAAACATTCATGCCAAGGTACATCATCATTAAACTTCCAAAATTAAATACAATTTGACAATCTTGAAAACAGAGAGAAGTAACTCATTATATATAGTGGGATATCATTTCATACAACAGAGAATTTTTCATGTGAAACTATGAAGGACAGAATGAAGTGGCACAATATTTTTCAAGTACTGAAAGAAAAGAACTACTAACTGAAAATTCTATACCTGTGAAACTATTTTTCACAAATGAAGGGAAACATAAACACCTAGATGAATAAAAACTAAGACAATTTGTCACTAACCCATGTACCTTTAAAAAATAGCTAACAAAAGTTCTCTAAACAAAAATGAATTGATAACAGAAGAAGGCTTGGAATGCTAAAAGGAAGAACACTAGAATGGGTAAAAAAAAAAAAAGGAGAATTATTTATTCCGCTTTTTCTGAATTTCTTACACCATATTTGATTGGTGAAGCAAAATTTGTAACACCATTAATATAGCACATAAGACAAGAAGAAGAAATACTTGAAACAATTATATTTAAAGGATGGAGAGGTTAAAGAGACTTAAATGGAAGTAAGGTTTAATATTTGTCTTGCAGTGTAACATAAGACATCAATACCAGTAGGCTGTGATAATGTATGTACATACATTGTAATACCTGAGTATACCACCAAAAAACTATACAAATTGCTATACTCAAAACCTTTCAAATGAAACAAAGTGGATTCATAAAAAAATAAAAATATTTAAGTAGCCCACAGAAGGGCAAGAAAAAAGCAATAAGAGACAAAAGGAAAATGCAGAAAATAAATAAAATTGTAGACATCTATAGCAGATAAATAAATATTTTAATTAAAAGACAAGGATAGGCAGAATTGATTTTAAAAAGAAAGAAAGAAAAGAATAGACAACCATGACTAACCCTATGTCATCTCTAAGAAACTCAGTTTAAATGCAATGACATGTATAGGTTGAAAGTTAAAGAATAGAAGAAGATATGCCATGCTCACCGTAATGTTTAAAATGTAGATATGGCTACACTAAAATTAAATAAAGTGAACTTTAGCGCAAAGACAATTTCCAGGGTCAAAGAAGGACATTACGCAGTGACATAACAGTCAATCGACCAAGGTGACAGAGGAATCATAAATGTGTACGAAACAAACAAAGGAACTTCAAATTACATGAAGCAAAAAGTCAGAGCAATTGGTACAACTTTTACACAGAAAATCAGCAAGGAAAACAAATGAAAAACAAAAAAAACAAACAGCAGGATGTAATTAACATCTATAGAACACTTCAGGTAACAACAGAAGAGTACACTTTTTTCCGAGTGTACATGGATCATCCACCAAGATAGATCATATCCTGGCCCATAAAACAGACCTTTTAAAAAGATTTTATTTCATATGATTTAAAAGAATTGAAATCATATGGAGTATGTTTTCTGATCATTATGGAATTTTCTTAAGAAAACCTCAAAACACTTGAAAATTAAACATATTTCCAAATAATACATGGCTCAAAGAAGAAGTTTCAAAAGTAATAAAAATATATAGAATTGAGGGGGTGCAAGGGTAGTTCAGTTATAGAATACTTGCCTGGCCATGCAAGTGACCCCGGGTCGACTCCCGGCCCATGCACTTTCCAAACAAACAAGCAAACAAATGAAAAACCAAACAAACAAAAAATTCAGCAAACAGAGCTGCATTAAGGGGATATTCACTTGGAAAAAAATGAAATGTGACCCCTGCCATACAGCATACAAAACAATGCATAGAATTGAATGAAAATATATAATATCAAAAAATGTGGAGCTTGCTCGACAGACAGCCTCATCTTTTCATGCTGTGCCAGGCGCATCTCTGAGGCATGATGATTACGGTTGGAATGAATAGATTTGGCCATATTTGACACCTGGTCACCAGGGCGGCTGTAAACTCTGGCAAAGTGCAGGTTGTTACCATCAATGACCCCTTTATTGACCTCAACTCCATGATCTACATATTCCAATATGATTCCATCCATGGCAACTTCAAAGGCACTGTCAAGGTTGAGAACAGGAAGGTTGTCATCACTGGGAACCCTATTACTATCTTCCAGGAGCAAGACCCTACCAACACCAAATGGGGTGATGCTAGTGCTGAATATGTTGTGGAGTCCACTGGTGGCTTCACAACCATGGAGAAGGCTTGGGGCTGCCTTGAGGGGTGGTGCCAAAAGAGTTATCATCTCTGCCCCTTCAGCTGATGTCCTCACGTTTCTGATGGGCATGGACCATGAGAAGTATGACAACTCCCTCAAGATCATCAGCAATGCTTCCTGCACCACCAACTGCCTGGCCCTCCTAGCCAAGGTCATCCATGACAACTTTGGCATCGTGGAGGAACTCATGACCACCGTCCACACCATCACTGCCACCCAGAAGACTGTGGGTGCCCCCTCTGGGAAAATGTGGCATGACGCCATGGGGCTGCCCAGAATATCATCCCTGCATCTACTTGTGCTGCCAAGGTGGTTGGTGAGGTCATCCCAGAGTTGAATGGGAAGGTCACTGGCATGGCCTTCCATGTGTCCACCCCCACTGTGTCCATCATGGATCTGGCCTGATGACTAGAGAAAGTAGCCAAGTATGATGACATCAAGAAGGTGGTGAAGCAGGTGTCAGAGGACCCCCACAAAGGGCATCTTGGGCTACACTGAGGACCAGGTTATCTACTACAACTTCAACAGTGAAAACCCACTCTTCCACTTTTGATGCTGGGGCTGGAATTGCCCTCAAGGACCACTTTATTAAGCTCATTTCCTGATATGACAATGAATTTGGCTACAGCAACAGGATGATGGAACTTATGGCCTACATGGCATCTGAGGAGTAAGAGCCCCTGGATCACCAGCTTCGGCAACAGCATGAGAGAAAAAGAGGCTCTCAGTTGCTGGGGAGTCCTGGCCCCAACTCAATACCCCAGAACTGAGAATTGCCCATTCTCCACAGCTTCCATCCCAGAGCCCGAGAAGAAGGGGAGAGGCTGAGAGCCCTTCCTTGTCATGTACCATCAATAATGAACACCCAGCCAAAAAAAAAAAATGTGGGGCACTGGTAAAATACTGCTGAGCGGTAACTCTATACAAGTAAATGCTTACATTAGAAATGAGAAAGGTCTAATAAACTAAGTGTGTAACTCAAGAAACTAGGAAAGGAAGAATAAAGTGAACCCAAAACAATCTGAAAGAAGGAAATAAAAAAGATAAAAGAAATCAATAAAATTGAGACTAGAAAAAGATATAAGAAATCAATGCAACAAAAAGCGTATTCTTCAAGAGAAATCAATAAAATTGTTAAAACTCTAGCAGGTCTGATAAAGATGAAAAGCAAGAAGACACAAATCATGAATGTCACATTTGAAACAAAAGGTATCACTAGATATTCTGCAGTCACTTAAAAGGGAATATTGTGAAAAACTTTATGTTTATGAATTCAACAACTTCAAAGAAATGGACCAATACCTTGAGAACCAAAATCTACCAAATCAAATCCAAAATAAAACAGAAAATCTGAATACTCATTTTAACCATTAAAGAAAAATAATTCATAATCAAAGCCCCCCACTCACCCCTCTCTAAAATCCAGGCCCACATGGTTTCACTGCAGAGGTCTAGTAAACACTTAAAGAAGAATTAACTGCAATTTTACAAAATCTCTTTCAGAAAATAAAGGAGAAGGGAGCACCCCTTAACTCCTTTTATGATGCTCGTATTTACCTGACACCAAAACTATACAAAGACAATACAAAAAGAAACCATAGAACATATCTCTTATGAATTTAGATGCAAAAATCCTCCACAAAGTATGAGCAAACCAAATCCAAACAAAGTATAAAAGAAGTCTATACCATGAAAATATGGAGTTTATTACAAATGTGCAAAGGTGGTTAAACATTAGAAAAATCAATCAATGTAATTCACCATATAGACAGGCTAGAGATGAAAATTCATATCAATTATTGCAGAAAAAGCATTTGACAAAATTCAATCCTGTCATGTTTGGGGCTTTGGGTGTCAGAATCCCCAGGATGACTTTTTTGTTGTTGTTTTGCTATATCCGCAACAAAGATGGTATCATCTGATGTTTAAATAGGTTTACTTATGCAGCACTTTTATGAGAGTAACAGTGAAAGCATAATAGAGTCTTGTGCACCTTACATTCAGGGATCATGCAACTGACTGCAGGAAGATTTTCATCCAGAGACAATTCTCAGAATTTAAGGAGTCTCCCCCCTCTCTTATGTATGTATTTAGGTGAGGCAGTTCCATGTGTTTTTTAAATAAGAAGAGTTATAAGCATTTTTGTAAGTGTAAGCCATTTTTTAGGTTTTGAAAGTTACATCTGTGCTGAGGTGGTCTTAGCTGAGAAAATCTCCTTGCTACAGTTGCATCATATCCTTAAGTGGCATATAGTGTCTGTCCTGTGGAACACTTTATTGGTTTTTTTTAGCTACTATTAATTTTGTGGCTATAACGTTCCTTGTATATGCCTCTGGTTTAGTTTCCTAGGCTGCTCAAAATAGAAACCATGAAATGGGTTGGCTTAAATAATGGGAACTTATTAGCTTACAGTTTGGGACATAGAAAATGTTAAAATCAACATACTATCAAGGCAAAAAAAATAAAAAAAATAAAAAGATACTATCAAGGCAATGCTTTCTTCTGAAGAGCAGTTACCAACAATTCAGGGCTCCTCTTTCATATGGCAAGTCACATCTGCTGGTGTCTCCCTTCTCTTCTGGGTTTCGATATTTCAGCTTCTTACTTCCTTGGCTTTCTCTCTCTCTCTCTCTCTCTCTCTCTCTCTCTCTCTCTCTCTCTCTGTATTTATTCCATTTATAAACTCCAGTAATAGGATTAAGAGCCACCCTGAATGAAGTGAGTCATACTTTAACTGAAGTAGTCTCATCAAATTGACCTCAAAAAGGTCAAATTACAATGGGTTTACAGCCATAAGAATGGATTAGATTTAAGAACATGTTATTCTGGAGTACATAGAGCTTCAAACCACCACAACCACCAATACCTCTTCATGCTAACAATTCTTGACACACCAGGAGTAGAGAACTTCCTCACATTGATACAGAGCATCTACTAAAATCTACAGCCAACATTATATGTAATGGTGAAAGACTGAATGCTTTCCCGTTAAAGTTGAAAATAAGGCAGATATCTCAGATTTCACCACTCATCCAAAAAAAATTACTAGAATTCTTAGCCAGTACAATAAGACAAGAAAATAAAAGGCACACAGATCAGAAAGGAAGAAATAAAACTGCTGCTACTTGCAGATGACATCATTGTCATTGTCTATGTACAGAACCCCAAGAATCTACAAAACAACTGCTAGAACTATGGAGTGAGATTAACAAAGACATGAGATAAAAGATCAATGTAAAAAAATTGATTGTATTTCTATATACCATGAACTTGCAAAAACAAATTGGAAGCAATATCGTTTGCAATTATTCTCAAGAAATATCTAGGAATAAGCAAGTAAATAAATAAAGGATCTGTGTATTAAAGTTTACAAAATGCTTATGAAAGAAATTAAATGATACTTTCGAAAAGGGAGAGACATACTATGTTTATAGATTGGAATCCTCAGTGTAGGAAATATAAAAATTCTCCCAAAATTGATCTAAAGGTATAATGAAATTCCTATCAAAATCAGGCATACTTTTTCAAGGCTATAGACAACTTATTCTAAAATTTATATGGAAATATATGAGCCCTAGAACAGCTAAAACAATCTTGATAAAGGAGAATAAAGCAGGTGTAACCACTCTACATAAAATTAAGGCCTATATAACAATAGGAACCAAGCCAATGTGAAATTGGTGGAGATATAGACACACTGATCAATGGAACAGAATAGAGAGCTTTGAATAAACTCACATACATAGGCTCAACTGATTTTACAAAGGTGCAAAAGCAATTTAATGGAGGAAGAATAATATTTTTAACAAATGGTGGTGGAACAATTGGATATCTGTAGGAAAAAGAAGAACCTGGAAAATGAACTGCACATCTTATACAAAGCTTATCTCAAAATGGATCACAAATTTAAACGTAAAATGTAGAATTATAAAATGCATGGTAGATTGAATTATGCACCCCAACAAATATGTTCTTAAACTTAATCCATGTTCCTTTGTGGATGAATCCATCTGTAAATAGGGCCCTTTGAAGATGTATTATTAGTTAAGGAGCAGACACATTTGTGAATAGGATATTCCAAGATCTTATCTAGATATGTCCCAACAAAATCAGCATGTGCTTTATTCTATATTACAGGAGTCCCTTGTAAGCAACAGAAATTTGTACATGGTCAGTCAGAGAAACACAAGAGATCAAGGAATTCGCCATGTGACAGGAGGCAGAGATTCAAGCCAAGGGACCCCAAGAATTGTGGCAAGCCAGCACAGAGTGCTACAGACTTCTGGGAGAAAGCATGGCCTTGCCAATGCCTTGATTTTGGACTTCTAGCTTCCAAAACAGTGAAACAATAAAAGCTTGTTGTTTAAGCAACCCATTCTGTGGTACTTGTCATAGCAATTTTGGCAGATTCCCTTTAACAGGCAAATGGGCAAACACACTGTTACACACGCACCACCATGGAATGCTATTCAGAAATTAAAAGGAAAAACCTATTGATGCAGTATGCAACAACTTGGATCAATCTTCAGGGAATTATGCTGCGTGACAAAAGCCAATCTCAAAAGGTTACATACTATGTGATTCATTTATAAAGCATTCCTGAAGTAATGACATTTTAGAAATGGAGAGCATATTAGTGGTTTCCAGGGGTTGAGGAGGGGTTGACAGGAGTTGGATGTGGTTATAAAAGAACAAGAGGAAGGATCCTTGTGGTGATTAAACTATTCTGTATCTTTATGAAAGCCAATATCCTGGTTGTGGCATTGTACTATAGTTTTTCAAGATTTTGCCATTTGGGGAACTGGGTGCATTTCTTTCTTTATAAAATTTTTTTTTGTTTTGTATGCTTTGAGGCGTGGGCCACATTTCATTCTTTTTCATGCGAGTATCCCTTTGCCACAGCAACATTTGTGGAATGTGTGTGTGGGTTTTTTTTTTTTCTTTTTCTCTTTTGAGTGCATGGCCAGCAATCAAATCCGGGTCTGCTACATGGCAGGTGAGAATTCTACTGCTGAACTAACTGTGTACCCCAGAACTGCGTGTATTTCATCTCTATAGTCTATTTATGAATTTTATGATATTAAAAAAATTTATATAGTTAACTATGTCTCTCTTTTCAGTATTACCTCTGGGTTGGTAGAGATAATATGAACAGATCATTTGCCCTTTGATTGTACATGTAGTCCTTGGACATTCTTCTAAGAAGTCAAGTACAAGTGGAATTCACTTGGGAGGAATGATTTAATATAGGGTTCTGATTTATTTTTCCAGATAAATATCTAGTAGCGCAGGCCCTCTTCTTATCTCCCTTACTATACTTCTTTTTTAACCTTTCCTTAGCTGACCTTGAGTATTTATTTCCCTAATAAAACTTTATACCATTTTATCTAAGTTTTAAAAATCCATTCGGCTTATAATTGAAAATTTACATAGTAATTATGGGATAATTTATACTTTCACATTACTTATATATTGTAATAGTTAGAAACTTCTTTCCATATCCATATCCTTAATGGTAGAGTAGGGATTTTGGTTTATACATCAACAAAAAAAGAGAAAAACAAAACTGTAAGAAAGACAATCCAATAGGTTTAAAATATTTTCCTTCTGCCAGTCTGAAAGATTTTATTTTGTGAGAAAAATTTTCTTGGGCATATATTTTTCATAAGATACAAAATTCCAATTGTATTTAAGATGTTTAGAAAAAAAGTCATGGATGTGGTAGATCAAAAAAGTCAGGGAGTGTGGTAGATTGAATTAAAACATGTTCTTGGTCTTAATCTGCATTTCTGTGAGTATGAAAACATCATAAATAGGACCTTGTGAAGATGTTACTTTTAGTTAAGGTATGACCCAGCTGAATGAGGGTAGGTCTGAAAATATGTTATTTGAAGCCTTTTAAAAAGAAGGAAATCTGAAGTTGGAGAAGGCCACAAGGAGCAATCAGAAATCAGTGGAAACTAGAAGAGCAGATGAAAGGAGAGGACATCATCATGTAATGGGAAACAGAGATATAAGCCAAGGAATCCCAAGGATTGCCAGCAGCCAGCACCACAGCTTCACAGCTTTTGGGGAGAATGCAAGCCTTGCTAATGCATTGACTTTATGAACCCATAAATTGCTGTTGCTGAAACCAAACCATCATGTGGTATCTGCAATAACAGCCTGGAAAACTCAAACATGGGGTAAGTGTAAAGTTTTGTTTTGTGCACTCTCTTCATCTGTAAATTCTAGTGGGATAGGTCAGGAGGCCTCAGCACTGTATCATCTGTGGTGATAGAGGTTTGGGGCTTGATAAGTGCTTGCTGAAGCCTTGCCTTTAAAGGGCATTCAGCTGGCTTTCTCATCAACACTGGTAAAAATTGTACCTATATGTCATAAGAAGTGAAAAAAGCATTTCATATGGCACCACACAGGCAAAACCCCTCCAGATAGTTAAATTAAAAATTTTAAACAGAATTCATCCAAAATAGTTTGCATTTGAAAGCCAGATTAAGAAAGTGCTTCATGCATAAAAAATTTTATTCATAAATAATTTTTCCCTAATTGCTGCAATTTGCAACAGAGATACCATCAAGCTGAGTACTATTGTTTCTGAATTTGAAAACTTGGAGAACTGATGCTATGTTAGAAATAAACATTACAGTTTATGAGTTTGAGGTGGAAAGGAAATCAAACTCTCTATACTCCCCTATTTTATAGATGAGGAAACAAGGATAGAGGGGTAGTGTGAATGCCTAAGTTTGCTTCAATGCATAGAGCATCACTTCTGATTCGCTGCATGGTGTACTTGGCAGGGCATCATGCTGTTGTTATCCTTGAGTGTTCTACTGAAACTATCTCTCTCTTTCTCCCGTACCTTCTTTTCTCTTTAATTAGCAGCTTTTTAAAAATACTTTTCATCTAGTTTTTACTTTTACTTGATTTTATTTTACTTACATACGCACAGTTATAGATAGGTAGATGGAAAGATGGAAAGAAAGAAAAAGAAAGAA
>PVIY010043684.1:0-20175 GCA_004026745.1 Myrmecophaga tridactyla
ACAGGGCCCAAATCCCACTCCTCTCCTCCCCAGAGCAATCTTAGACCAGCTCCCTCTTTGGCACTTAGGTTTCCCCACTGCCTCTTTCATTTCAGCACACACCACCTGCCCCAATGCAGAGATGCTTCCTGGACTTCACATCCCCAGCCAGTACCTGAGCCACCTCTCTCTCTCTCCTCTTCTCTCTCTCTCTCCCTTTCTCTCTCTCTGTCTCTTCTCTCTCTCTCTCCTCCTCTCTCTCTTTGCTGATAGGGTTCTTGGAAAAATTGTCCTTACTTTTTCTCCCATTTCCTCACCTCTCACCGAGAACACTCTCCTGAAGCCTATACTTATGCACCCAACTGGTTATTTGTACTAGGATGGACTTTAGGACCTGATTTGAACTCACGTCATCAGCCCCCTGTCCCTTGCCCACTCCAAACAATCTGCATTCCTTATGTTTTCCATTTGTTCATTTTCATGTCATCTTTGTTTTCAATCTCAGTGAACAGAGACAACATTCATCCAATTTCTTCAACTCAAATCAGAGTGACATCTTTGGTCCCGCTTGCTCCCTTATAAGCCACTTCACATCAGCCCCTAAGTTCTTTCAAGTTCATGTCCTCAGGATACATTCTCTAACCCTCTGCCACTTTCTTAGCTCAGAGCCTTACACATCTCAATGAAATCACTAAAGGAGACCTGACTGGTCTCCCTACCTCACATATGTACGCAGACGACCCCTTTCCAACCACCCCCCATACTATGACCAGGGTGACCTTCCAAAACCCTAGTCTGATGGATAAACAACGTATGGTGTAGATGCCCGAAGGAATATTATTCAGCTGTAAAAAGGAATGCGGTCCTAGTGCACATGACAATGTGAGTGAATCCACTGAAAATATCATGTAGAGGTAAATAAGCCAGACACAAAAAGGCAAGTATTGTAGGATCTCCCTGATGTGAAATAATGAGAATAAATAGATTCAAAATTTAGAACATAGGTTACCAGGGCTAGGAAAGGATAGGAAATGGGATGTTAAGGCTTAAACTATACAGAGTTCCCATTTGGAACGATGGAAATCTTTTGGTAATGGATGGTGATGCCACATTGTGAATCCGAACAGCACTGAGTTATGTATCTGAATGTGGATAAAGGGGAAATATTAGGTTATGCATGTGGTAATAGAATACATATGTTTTAATCCATGAAACTTCAGTGAATCCTAAGTTAAGCCTTGGACTATAGTTAATAGTATAATGATAAAAATGTGCTTTGATCAAATGTAACAAACACACCACGCCAACACGAGGTGTTAATAATAGAGGAGTATATGGAAATCCTGTATTTTATGCATGATTATTCTGTAAGCCCACAACTTCCATAATAAAAAATAATAATAATTAATTTTATAAAACAGCCCTAGTCTGAAGGTCCTTCTCCCCTGCTAGCAACCATGCAAGGCACTAGATTGTCTCCAGACGAAGTCTCCACTCCTGGCAGGGCCCTTCCCTATGCCATCTCAGGCACTGTCTCTGTCTCTGTCATCTCCAGCATCATCTCAAGCATCTCCCTTGGCCCCTCACCTCTGCTCTACCCACCTGGAACCACTGCTCCAGTGTCCTAGGCTCTTTGCCCTTGTCCATGCTCTGTCTTTTCCCAGAAGCCCTTCCTCCTTCTTCTCCTGGTTCCTGATTTCTCCTTCTCCCTGGGGGTCTCACATCTGATCTGCTTGTGGTTCTGGGAAGCCCACCTTGCCCATCAGCCCTCCAGTACCTGTCCGTGTCGGTGTTCATCTCTGCTCTCCCTTGTGTCCCGCAGGGAACGGTGGGGAGCCTCGAAGGCAGGGACATGCCTCCTATCACCTAGCAAGGTGCTTGCTGCAGGTCAGACATTCCATCCATGTAGATGAGTTAAGAACATTGCTGTTTCCATGAGAAATCCTGCTTTTCTCCATCCTGGCTAGCATTTTCCACAGGCAGCACCCTAGATTCCATTGTCGGGGACCAGCCCTGAGTGTCATAAGGTTTAGCAGCCTCCTGAGCTTTACTCCCCACAACTCCCAGTTGGGACAACTAAAAGTCTCTAGACATGCCAAATGTTCCAGGGTGGGGCTGGGGGGCAAAATCTCCCTTGGTTGAGAACACTGACCTACCTGGGCTTACGTCCTATTCAAATACAATCTAGCCTTATATGTATTAATTTAAACAGAGTACTCACACATATATCCTCATCTGATATAAGATTCTAAGGTTTACTGTAAAAATAGGCATCAACTGAAGACTTAATGCAAACGATACTATGCTTGACACAGAGGATTGCATTTCTTGCTCGTAAGAACTCAGGAAGAGGATATTCTAATCCTCAGTGTGGACAAGGGCACCCAGGCTCGAGGAGGAACATGGCCAGCAAATGGCCGAGCAGGGGTTCACACAAGGGACCCAGCCACCAAAGCTCTTCCCTTATCCCCAGCCAGCGGCACCTTATCGCAGCAGAACCTGGCTACAGTGGAGCCAATTCTGGGTCTGCCGGGACTGTCCGAAGCATGGCCTTCTTCATGGGACGAGGTGGGGTGTCTGACCAGACAGCCAGGAGGGGAATCAGAGGGCACCTGTGTCCCTGTCTCAGACCTGCTGACCCACAGGGGCCCACCGTTTGGCTGTGGGGCTTGTCTGGGAGCAAAGATCAGTCTTCTTGGATTCTCTGTTCAGAACTCAAACTGGGAAATGACTGGGTCGATCAAAGTCATCGCCTGAGCTACTAAGGTCAGAGCCCTGCACCTACAGCACCTGGGCTGTCCCTTGGGACTCAGGAATAGCCTGGGTCACCCCCCACTCAGGGGAGGCAGGGCTTGCCCACCTCGTCTGCACAGACAAGGGAAACATTCTATTTCATTTGGTTTTTTACTCCTTATATCATTAATGAATCCAACCACATGACTGATGTTTACAAACACACTTTTTCTTATAGTTTTGAAATTACATATACACATATGTCTACATGTCTCTCTCTATATGTCTATGTGTGTGTTTGTGTGTAGATGGATGGATAGATAGACAGCTTGGAAAAAGTCATGGTTGGAAAAAAACTAGTTAACAGAGAACAATTAGGGAAATAAAATGACTTAATCCAATTCTTTCCACTAATGATGAGATCATAGCGAAAAATGTGAAGACTTAGAGGACTGCTACTTCCTATGAACTGGGAAATTTTGAACAAGTTGCTGTCCCATATCAATTCTCAACTGTCCCACAAGAAAACGAGGAGACTAATAGCCGCCCTGCTGACCTCATCTCACCATGATGAGACTTGAATGAGGAAAGGTATGGAAAATTTTCAGTAAGGCTAAGCAAATGAGAAAAATACAAATATTGAAAGTGGCATTCCCTTTCGCGATGAACAAAATTAACCCACAAGGTAAAGTCCATGTATATGTGTCCTAAGTCCCATGGCATAAAGCCAAAGAAGTTATTTGATTATAAAAAGATGGTTTCATCAGCCAAAGGGAAGGGCCCTCTATTACGCCTGCCATCTGAACCATGACAGTTTTGCTTTCTTTCCTTTGGTCTTTATTATATGATTTCTTTAAAGCAAAGCGGAATACAACTTTTTCCCTTCTGTTAATAAGCATGATGGATGGTGAACTGGACAAACAGGTACAGGGCAGCAAAGTGAGAAATGCTGCCCTGACTGGGTTCATCCTTCTGCACCCCCAAAAGGAGGCTGGGATTTGACCAAGGTGATGGATAGCGATGTCACCCACGATTCACATTCATCATGAAGGCAACGCACATTGTCCTGAAGGCCATTAGTGTCCCTTTGAGGGTCAGCCAGTGGGGATTATCATCTCCATTTCACAGGGGAGAAATGAGACTCAGAGGGGAAGAGGTGACTTGTCCCATTTTCTCCTCTGCAAAACTGGTCTCCCCGGCATCGGCACTGGGAGCCATGAAGGGGATGGCCATAGAGAACGCCACGAAGCCTGGCATGTGGCAAAAAATGACGTGCATGTGAAAACCAAGCTGTGTGGCACTGTGTTCAAAGCCTGGCTTGCACAGCATTTTCTCCCATTATGGATTCATTCAGTCAACAAATATGTAATCATCCTCCACTCTACAGGCCTTGGTTAAGTACTGAGGCTACAGCAGAGAGCAAGACTCAGATAACCCCCATAGCTTCTCCTAAAGCAGAAGAGACAGTCTGTAAATGTCTCATTGCACAATGGATGAGCGAGCTCCGACTGGGCCATAGGCTGCAAAGGGAGAAGATAAGAGAAGGCCTGGCTTAGTCTTGGAGTTCAGGGGAGGCGTCCTTGAACACGGAATGTTGGGGCTGCACTTTGAAGGAGTAGGTGTCCCAGGAGGGGAGAAGAGCCTGGCAAAGGCCTCACAGTGGGAGGATGCCTGGCAGGCTTCTGGGCCAGAGAGGAGCTGGACTCAGGAGAGCAGGGGGCAAAGCTGGGGGTATTGCAACAAAGCCACAGAGGAAGGCCCCAGGGCTTTCCTGGCCCTTCAGCTTAAGGGTACTTGCAAGCAATTAAAAGCTTTAGGATGGAGAAGGGTAGGCATCTTTTCTCAAAAAAAAACAAAACAAACGGATCATCTGCCCTGGTATAGTCATAGGTCCTTGACCCGACCTGTCGATTTTGAGAAGACAACATCTTTACATCAAAATGCTCAACAACATGTCAAAGTAGGAGCATTCATCTCAGAAAATATGAGAAGACTAAGGTGGAGGGGCACATGGCGACGTGTGAGAGGCCGGGTACTTGTGAACACTGAAACGGGTCTCCCTTTGCTAAATGCACTACATGATTCTGAGTGCTTCTGTGGCTTGTTAGTGCAGTGAGTTAATATAAAAGCACATGCAGTAATAATGAATGAGCCATGTGGAATCTGTACAAAGAGCAAAGTTTAGTGGGACTAGGGCCTATGAAAGTGAATGTAAAAATCTGCTAAGAAACCAGTTTAATTCCCGGGTCAGCGTCCAGGGCAGGTATGGAAAGAGAAGTGACCACTCACTCCGTCCTCTGCACCATCCAGGGAAGGACCCCATTTGGATGTAGGAAATCTGGGCTCCGTTCTCTCTGCTCCCCAAGATCTCTTTCACACTGAACACATCCGTCAGTTCAAAATCTGTCCAAAGAGAAGGGCTGGGTATGAATTTGGCAGGGGAGAGTTGCAGGAGACAAAGAAAAATCATATCCACTCTTTGAAAAGGCAATCAACCATCCTGCCCCTGGGAGAATGGATGTGGGATTCACTGTTCAAACACATATTCGGGGAGAAAAGATAAAACGACAGAGCAAGGAGGCAGGCAGCTTCCATCTGGATTCCGGGGAGAGGGTGCGGGGAAAATCAGACCCTGGGCTTCCCAAACAAATGTGAGCAGCCCCAGTGGACGGTCCAGGGTCAGGGTCAAGGATAAGGTCCTTGGGAGGCTCAGGTTCATGTCACTGTGGCTGGGAGCCTTGTGGGCAAGAGGCCCAGAAGCATGCGGTTTGCTCTGAGAGGTGGGATCTATAGGGAAATCGGCATTTTAGGGCTTTCACTCCTGCAGCCACATTTTTGCAATTCATTGGGCTTAGCCTGGTTATAGCTTGGCAGTTCTAAGTTTCAGAACTTCAAAGAGAGAAAGGTCAGAGAGAAGAGAACTATCTTTATGTTAATGCATTAACCTAGAGTCATTTCATTTCTTTCCTTCTGACTCTAAGAGATGGCTTTGTGTGCACTGGCAACAGGGAGTCCCAGTTCTGAAAGGAGCACCCTTGTTCTGAAAGGAGCATGATGACAACTAAAGCACAACAGGAGTCCCTCAGCGTCCATTCCTCAGTGGATGTCGGCACGTTTACAGTGCTGGTCTGTGAGTGCTAGTTATTCGCTGCTGCCACCAACACAAATGGGGACCAGCCTGGAGGACTGATGAGTTCAGCAGAGCAGGTTCTCAGAGGGCCACGCCTATACCAGAGGCAGGACAGGAAACCTTGGCGCCAGGTCCCTCGGGAGACGCGGAAAGCTCCCTGCAGATCTAACGGGCAGAAGATGGAGGGCAGGGCCCAGGCCTCCCTCGGCTCTGCATCTCCAGGGCTTGGCACCACTCTAGGTGCCAGGGCCACCTAAGCCACAGCTCTCTGGGAAGACGCCCTTGCATCAGCCGACATTCTAAGGAGTGGCAGTGGAAACACATGAAATGGTTAGGTTCCCATTCTAATGATGAAAACATTTTCCGCCTCTAAATTCTGTTCAAAGATGCTCTTTATTCAATCAGCACATAATTCCAAGAGCCGTCTCTGTGCCAAACTCTGTCAGAAATGCCAAGGAGTTTGGGGGTTAGAGTCAGGCAGGTCTGGCCTGTGTCCCCTGACTGCAGTGTCATCACTGGGTGACCTTGGGAGACCACCTGACTCCTCCGAGCACCTTTAAAAAGGAGGCTATTTTAACATGTGCCTCAGAGGATAGTTAAGGGGCTTGCATGAAATGAAATAAAGCTCTGAATACTGTGCCTGGCATACAGTAAATGCCCAGAAGTACTTTTTATATTGTATTTTCCCATTTTATTGACGACAGCATGAGCAACAGCTAAGAGATTGTGTACTTATTCAATACACATTTCCAAGAGCCTGCTCTGTGCCAAGTCCTGTGTAAGCATCCAGGGGTGCAGCAGGGGGGAAGACATAGCCCAGAGCTCAGGGGACTTGTATTCTGGTAGAGAGACCAGAAATAAACCAGCATCCAGTGTGATTTCAAGCAGTGATAAGTGCTGTTAGGAATCAACAAGCAGGGCTGAGATTTGATGGGGTTGAAGGAACAAGGAAGGCTCCATGGGGGTAAAGAGAGCTGGCAGACGGGCCTGATTTCATCCCGGAAGAGAGGCTGCAATGCTCCAGGAAGGGGCTCTGTTCAGAACGAAGATGTCCTAGAATAGAAGCCCTGGGTGGCTTTTTAGGCTCGACCCTTTCTGGCCTCCTTGCCATTCTGAATTGTCTGACTTTGGGGAAATGAATAACAGATGCGATGACATTTCTCAGTGGTATTGCATATACCAGCTGATAAACAGGATCCATGAAGTAATGTTACATGATTTTGGTCCTTAACAGAGGAAGCTTACACCCAGAATCTCTGCCATGGATAATAAAACTGCACCTTTTTAATGCACACTGGAGACCTTGAGTTTCCCCAGGGGGTGGCTCATGTTCTCCTCCATGCGGTCTACCAGGCACTGCAGGTCAAGCAGGGCTCAGAGCAGCTGCGGCCAGGCAGAAGCTGAGAACAGCCAGCTTCCTCCACTAACAAGGAAGGATGGGGGGACAGGGTTGAGCTTGCCACCCCACCACCACCCGGGCCAACAGTGCCAAGGCATTGAATGGAATAGGCCGTTGACTGTAAGTCCATATATGTCCCAATATGCCCTCTACCTATGTGCAGAGGAGAAAGCACCCAGGATCCAGGTCCAGATACTCTTAGGTCAAGTCCCAGCTCTGTTACTTCAGAATTGTATGACTTTGAGCGTGAGCCTTAACCTCTCTGACCTTGTTTCCTCCGTATGTCTGTAATTTTAGGATAATAGTAGCATAAGGTGGTGAGAGAGTGAGGGCACCGATATGAGAAATATCGGGGTTCTTTTTCCTGCTTCTGCACTTTTCCTTTCTGCTTGCTCTTGGGCAAGAGCTCTCTGAACTTTGGTCTCTTTATCCATTAGATGGGGACAGTGGTGGTATTAGCTAGGGTTCTCTAGAGAAACAGAATCAGCAGGAAATATCTGTACATATAAAATTTATGAAAATATCTCATGTAACCGTGGAAATGTGGAGACCAAAATCCGTAGGGCAGGCTGTGAAACTGACAACTCTGATGGAGAGTCCGGATGAACTCCACAGGAGAGGCTCACCAGCCGAAGCAAGAAGAGAGCCTGTCTCTTCTGAATCCTCCTTAAAAGGCTTCTGGTGATTAGATTAAGCATCACTCATTGCAGAAAACACTCCCCTTGGCTGATTACAAATGGAATCAGCTGTGGATGTAGCTGACGTGATCATGATTTAATTCTATGAAATGTCCTCATAGCAACAGACAGGCCAGCACTTGCCCAACCAGACAAATGGGCACCACCACCTGGCCAAGTTGACACATGAGCCTGACCATGACAGTCCACTCCTTGTCAACTTTGTAGCTGTACACATCACCTTAAACCATACTTAATTTCTAAACAGAAAACAATAAAAGATACGCTTTTTCCTCACCTAACAATACTCAACTGTCCTGCATACAACCAGAAACATATTAATCCCCCCAGAATAGGGTTCAAGTCCTTGGGTAATGTTCATTCTTAAACTTGATCCCTTACAACTTAAATACTATAACATAAGCAAAACAGCATTACAGTCCTTGTTTCTGTAACTGATCACGTGGTCATAGTTCATATTTATCACTAACCTTCTTCCACAACCCATTCTATGTCCCTTTTACCCTCATAAAGGGTAAAGGGAACAAAGGACTGGCCATGGTTCTTTGCCTGGTAGGATGACCCGAAACTTCATTCCTGAAGTTTCAGAGCCATTTGTAGTTCTGCCTGGATTGGATTGTTGCAGTTTTCCATTTATTTTAATCACAGGGCATGGTAGTACTAAAAGACACCCTAGGGGATCTCCAATATTCCGGGAAAACTCTTCTTTACCTCCATTGTGTAGTTGCAGTTCTATTTCCCCTATAGTCAAGGTCAATCACTCCAGTCAGTAATGTAATCTCCTTCTTGGCTAGTGATCCAGGGGCAGGAGTAGCCCAAAGTGACCAGGTGGCAGTCTTAGATTCCAGCTCAATAGAATCATTGTTGTTTTTCCTGGAGGAAGCATTCCCCCTTTTGGAACTAAAACCTGTAGACCAGCAGAGCTCAGAGTGGCAGGGACAAGAAGCAAAAAGTTTCCTAGTGCATTACTAGGGGTAATAGTGAGTGGTGCCATTCCCATTTGCACCACTAAGTTCCTAGACCCATGGATCCTGGCTATGGGAGAAACAGCACCATACAGTGGACGCTGATTCAGAGCATACACAGCTTCTTAGAGAACATTACCCCAGCATTTCAAGGTATTGCCACATAGTTGGCACTGCAACTGAATTTTCAAAAGGGCATTCCACTGATCTATCAATCCAGCTGCCTCTGCATGATGGGGAATATGGGAAGACCAGAGAATTCTATGAGCATGTGCCTATTCCCACACTTCATTTGCCTTGAAATTGCCAACAAATGAACGCACTTCATTGTTCCTTGATCAGAAGCAATGCTATGTGGAATACCATGACGATGGATGAGGCACTCAGTTAAGTCCATGGATGGTAGTTTGGCAGAAGCATTGCATGCAGGGAAAGCAAACCCATATCCAGAGTATGTATCTATGCCAGTTAGATAAATCACTGCCCCTTCCATGAACAGAGTGGTCCAATGTAATCAACCTGCCACCATGTAGCTGGCTGGTCACCTCAGGGAATGGTGCCATATTGGGGGCTGAGTATGGGTCTCTGCTGCTGGCAGATTGAACACTCAGCAGCGGCTGTAGCCAGGTCAGCCTTGGTGAGTGGAAGTCCATGTTGCTGAGCCCATGCATAACCTCCATCCCTACCACCATGACCACTTTGTTCATAAACCCATTGGGCAATGACAGGAGCTGCTGGGGAAAGAGGCTGACTGATATCCACAGAACGGGTCATCTTATCCACTTGATTATTAAAACCGTTCTCTGCTGAAGTCACCCTCTGGTGTGCATTCACAGGGGACACAAATATCTTCATGTTTTTAGCCCACTCAGAAAGGTCTATCTACATACTTCTTCCCCAGACCTCTTTGTCAACAATTTTCCAATTATGGTCTTTCCAAGTCCCTGACCATCCAGCCAAACCATTAGCAACAGCCCATGAGTCAGTATACAAACGCACCTCTGGCCAGTTCTCCTTCCAAGCAAAATGAACAACTAGGTGCACTGCTCAAAGTTCTGCCCACTGGGAGGATTTCCCCTCACCACTGTCCTTCAAGGACACCCCAGAAAGGGATTGGAGTGCTGCATATCGTGGGACCTGCATATCATGCTGAACCATCTGTAAACCAGGCCCAAGTTTTCTCTTTCTCTATCAATTCACTGTAAGGAACTCCCAAGAGGCCATTGATCTGGTCTGGAAAAAGAGAAGGTAATGTGGCAGGAGTGCAGACCATGGGCATTTAGGCCACTTCCTCATGTAACTTACTTGTCCCTTCAGGACCTGCTCTGGTTCTATATCATATATACCATTTCCATTTTATGATGGAGTGCTGCTTTACACGCACAGCTTTATGGCTTGGTGAGTCAGCTCATGATAGGCAACTCAGGTCTCATGGTAAGTTGGTGGCCCAAGGTTAAGCATTCAGCCTCTACTAAGGCCCAGTAGCAGGCCAAAAGCTATTTCTCAAAAGGAGAGTAGTTATCTGCAGCAGATGGAAGGGCTTTGCTCCAAAATCCTAAGGGTCTGCATTATGATTCTCCTACAGGGGCCTGCCAAAGTTTCCCAACAGCATCTCTCTTTGCCACTGACACTTCCAGCACCATTGGATCTACTGGATCATATGGTTCAAATGGAAGACCAACTTGTACAGCAGCCTGGACCTGTTGCAGAGCCTCCTCTTGTTCAGGTCCCCACTCAAAATTAGCAGCTTTACTGGTCACTCGATAAATGGGCTGGAGTAGCACACCCAAATGAGGAATATGTTGTTGCCAAAATCCAAAGAGACCAACTAGGCATTGTGCCTCTTTTTTGGCTGTAGTAGGGGCCAGATGCAGCAACTTACCCTTCACCTTAGAAGGGATATCTAAACATGCTCCAGACCACTGGACACCTAGATATTTCACTGAGGTAGAAGGCTCCTGTATTTTTGTTGGATTTATCTCCCATCCCCTGACAAACAAATGCCTTACCAATAAGTCTAGAATAGTTACTCCTTCTTGCTTACTAGGTCCAATCAACATGATATCTTAATGGACCAGTATGATGTCTTGTGAGAGGGAGAAATGATCAAGGTGCCTGCAGACAAGATTATGACATAGGGCTGGAGAGTTGATATAACCCTGAGGTAGGACAGTGAAAGTATATTGCTGACTTTGCCAGCTGAAAGCAAACTGTTTCTGGTGGCCCTTACTAACAGCTATTTAGAAAAAAGCATTTGCCAGATCAGTAGCTGCATACAGGTACTAGGGGATGCATTGATTTGCTTAAACAGTAATACCACATCTGGAACAGTAGCTGCAATTGGAGTTACCACCTGGTTGAGCTTGCGATAATCCACTGTCATTCTCCAAGACCCATCTGTTTTCTGCACAGGCCAAATAAAAGAAAGTTGAATGGGGATGTGGTGGGAATCAACACCCCTGCATCCTTCAAGTCCTTAAGAGTGGCAGTAATCTCTGCAATCCTTCCAGGAATCTGGTATTACTTCCGATTTACTCTTTTGCTAGGTGGGGCAGTTCTAGTGGGTTCCACTTGGCCTTTCCCACCACTCCACAAGTTAAAGAGCCAATGTGGGGATTCTGCCAGTTGCTCAGTATGTCTATTCCAATTTTGCATTCTGGAACTGGGGAAATACTATAGAATGGGTCTGGGGGATGGACCTGAGCTAAAACTCCATCGATCACCTGACCTCCATAAGTGCCCACTCTGACTGGTGGACCACAGTGACGTTTTGGGTCCCCTGGAATTAATGTCACTTCTGAACCAGTGTCTAATAATCTCCAAAATATCTGATCATTTCTTTTTCCCCAGTGCACAGTTACCCTGGTAAAAGGCTGTTGATCTCCTTGGGGAAGGCTTGGAGGAAGATTAACAGTATAAATTTGTGGTACTGTAACAGAGTTCTCCCCCAAAGGGACCTGGCCTCTCCGTCATTCAAGGGGCTCTGGGTCTGTAAACTGCCTCAAGTCCAGAAATTGATTAAGTGGCTGTGACTCTTTGTTTTTGTAATTCGGGTTAGACTTCTGTTCACTTGACCTAGAACTCTTGTCTGATGTCTATTATAATAGCCACGTCCACTTTGTCTTTGGTGATTAAATGCTGCCACCTGGCTTCTGCCAACCTGGGATCCCGTCATCCCTATTGTGTTTAAGGATTCCAGCTCAGCGACAGCAGTTCCCACAGTAATATCTGACCTACAGAGAAGTGCAACTACAGAGCTCTTCAGGGAAGATGGCGCTAGTATCACAAATTTATTTCTCATAGTTATGATAAAAGGTGCATCCTCTCGACATCCCTGGGGTGTAAGAACAGACTGTGCATGATAAATCCACTCTAACATTCCAATCTCTCTAAGCCATTGGATCCCCTCATCTATATTGCACCAGGGCAGTTCTGGCATTTCAACCTCAGGAAATGTCAGCCACCTTTTGATCCATGTTTCAGCCAAACATCCAAACAAGCTGTTAATGCCTTTTCTACCCCCTTGAGCTATAGCATTGAATGCAGAATCTCTGCTTAGTGGGCCCATATCAACAAATTCAGCCTGATCCAGCTTTATATTCCTCCCACCATTATCCCACACCCTTAAAATCCATTGCCACACATATTCCCCTGATTTCTGTCTATATAAATTGGAAAACTCACACAATTCTCTTGGAGTATAACGTACCTCCTCATGTGTGATACTTTGTACCTCACCTTTAGGGGCCTGTTGGGACTGTAGTCTAGTTATAGGTCTGGAAGAAATGAGGGGTGGTGGGGGTGGGTCATGAAAGGAATTAGAAGTATCTTCCAAGCCATTTGCTTCAGGGCCTTCGTTTGCAGTTTCATCTGGTGAAACAGGGTTAATCACTCTAGAGCTAATCCCTTCAGGAGGAGGTTGGGTGGCCAATTCCTCAAGGCAGGCTGGAGGTGGGGCAGATATGTCCTCAGGGCAGACTATTACAGGGTTATGTAGAGAAGGCTCAGCATGGCCTAGGGTTTCAACCTCTCCCCCGACATTATCACATTATCGATCCCTGTGTCACCATCCCATTTTTCAGGGTTCCATTCTTTGCCAATCAGTGCCTTCACTTTAACGACAGACTCCACGCAAGATTGAGATTTCAGTTTATGTTGTAAAGTTGATACTCAAACAATAAGATTCTGAGTCTGATTTTTGGAGATCTCAAATCTACGGCTGCAGGAAATAAGATTCTCCTTCAGAACACTCATAGAAATGTTTGCATCTGTCAGACAGTGCGTAAGCATCTCATTTGAAGCCTTAAGCCCATCCCTTTCACTCATCAATGTATACAGTGTATCTAACAACAACCAGCCAACATTTCTATACCTCCTTATTTCCTCAAAATCCATAGGCCAGGCTGTGAAGCTGACGACTCCGATGGAGGGTCTGGATAAACTCCACAGGAGAGCATCGGGGGCCAAAGCAGGAAGAGAGCCTGTCTCTTCTGAGTCCTCCTTAAAAGGCACATGAGCCTGACCATGACAGTGGTAAAGCTAATCCATGACTCACTGGGTATGGGCAGGTGAAACGGTCCTGCTGACATTTCACTGACAAGGTCCAGCCTGCCTGGCTGAAGCATAGCTGCCACATTCCCTAGCTCTAATTACAAGCACTAAGTTTTTGGAAGATCAGCTCGAGTTTTAAATGAGAAAATATTCAGGAGCAGCCTGGAACCCAGTAGATAGTCACTAAATGCAGCATGCCTCTAAAAGATCTCTCACCCTGAACAAGTGGGTGATCACTGTCCTAGCCCATAATAAGCTCTGCACAAACACTGGGGACAGAGAGAGTGGGTGTACCAACACTGACTCACAGCGTGAATTTGGTTGAGTCACTCTCTCTCTCTCTGTACATCAGATTCTCTCCTATGGAAAGTGAGCGAGGGGTGGAATTTAATCATCTTCATGCCTTTAGCATCATTTAGATATATTTATCACTTTTTCCTCAATCTTCACCGTGGCTGGATGTGCTGGTTTGAAAGTATTATGTACCCCCAAAAAGTCATGGTTTAATCCTGATTCAGTCTTGTAGGGCAGCTGTTTTTTTTAATCCTGATTCAATACCATAAGTTCGAAACTTTTGATTAGATTATCACTGTGGAGATGTGACATGCCCATTTGTGGGTGTGACCTTTTGATTAGATGAAGCTCTGACTCCACCCCTTCCAGGTGGGTCTTGATTAGTTACTGGAGTCTTTACAAGAGGAAACATTTTTGAGACAATACAGAAATGACAGCGCTGACAGAGAAAGATCTGACAGGAACCTCAGAGCAGACCTGATCCAGATGCCAACACTTGGAGAACAGAGACATGGATATTTAGAGATGTTTAGAGCCCAGCAGATGTTGCCATGAGATGTTCAGCAAGCCAGAACCCGGAGTCAGCCAAGGGAAGTCAAGAGATGAAAGCTGACCCTGGAGAAGCAAAGGAAGGAACAGAGGCTGAAAGCAATGGAGCCCAGGAGCTGGTGACCAGCAGATGCCAGCTATGTGACTACCCAGCTGACAGAAGTGTTCCTGACCCATCGGCCTTCCTTGAATTTAGGTTTCTTTCCCTAAAAGCCTTAGTTTGGACATTTTTATAGGCTTAGAACTGTAAAGTTGTAACTTATTAAATTCCTTTTATAAAAACGCATTCAGGTACCTTGCAAACTGAAACACTGGAAAATATATCTTTCAACCCAACTGTGTTTCTTGTCTAATAGTGAATTTAAATGTCCAATTTTTATTCAATAAAAAAACCTCCCACCCCTGGGAGACATGAAAAAACACCACAGTCGGTTGGCTTAAACAATGAGAATTTAAGGGCTCACAGTTTTGAGGTTAAAAGTCCAAGTTGGAGGTATCAGCAAGGCTGTGCCTTCTCCCCAAAGTCTGTAGCTTTCCGGTGCCTGCTGCCAGCAGTCCTTGGGGCTCCTTGGCTTGGGTCCCTGCCTGGAGCCATATGCCCATAACCTCTCCTTCCTCTTCCTGCTTCCTTTGCTTCCAGCTTCTGGCTCCTTCCTCTCACTCTGATTTCCAGTTTCTTGCTCTTTATAAAGTCTCAGTAACCCAGATTAAGACCACACTCATTCAGCTAAGCCACACCTTGACTAAAAGTAACATCTTCTGGCAGCTTGGGACTCAACAGCACAGAGCCCCAGGCCCAGTTAGGAGCTGCTCTTGGGATTTGGGGGCCCATTTTTGGGGGGCCTTTCTGATGATCCAGAGGACTGCATGTGAGCTGGGGTGCCCTGTGACTGGAAGGGCCCCAGGGACCAAGGGAGCACTGGCAGTGGGAGGGGCTCCAGCTGGGAAGCAGAAAGGGCACTCCACCAGTTCTAGGGTTCAACGGAACTGCCATGCAGGAGAGGTAACGGCCTTGGAGCCTGTTTGGGAAGAGATTTTGTCCCAGCGAAGGGAGATCCAGGCTTTGGTTTTCCTAGGGAGGGCTTTGGAACCTCTGAGGGTTGCCATGCTGGGGGGCCCAGCATTTCCTTGCAGGTAGAGCTGCGCTAGCCTGCAATTGGGGTCCCCTGGGCCCTCCCTTTTAAGGGCACCCATTACCCAGCACTTGCAGACAGAATGCTGGGAATGCTTCCAGCCATTAGGTGGTGGGCTGTGGGGGTGGGAGCTGCTGCACTATGAACGCTGGGAGAAAAGGTAGAGGGGACACAGAGCGAAGAGAGTGGTCTGCAGCCAAAAGGGTCTGCATTCCCTCTCTGCTCTGGGATTACCAGCTTCACATGGGGGACACTGACTCCAAACCCCTAAGCTCAGCTCCTCATCTGCACAAAGAGGCAAACAGCTCTTTAACGGACTGACGGTCCCTGGGGGGCATGCGGTGATGGAGCCTCTTATTCGTAGACCCTCACAGAGGTCTTCAGCCAGCTCCACCTAAGCCACCTGGGAGAGAGGAGGGAGAGCCATGGGTGCCAAGAGTGAATCCCAAAGCTGGACAGACAGGTGCCGCATGCCTGTGAGAAGTCGGGGAGGAGAACCCGAAGAGGGCCTGCCTCTCTGTTTTGCAGCTTCATCAACCCTCACTAGACAGTGCCACTTAAGCAATAAAAAATAACACTTTAAAAAATAGCAAACATAAGCTATGCTTTCTGCTCACACTTGCATTACTTTCAGTGAATGCAAAGAGTTAAACACACACATGCAAAACTTTGAACAACAAGCAATTAACCAGGAGGCAGCAAAGGGCATCAAGGAAGAAAATGAATTGCCTGAAATAAGGGCTGGGAAGGAGAATGGAAAATGTTCCAGTGGTAAATGGACCATGATGCAAGGAATCAAGAGATAAAGAAGCAATTGTTTAATGCAAAAATTACAAGGGCGTGCCTGCTGAATTCATGGAGCCAGCCACACTGCATGGCATTCGGGGAAACGGGGACCTGGGGTGACTGTCCAGTGCCTGCTGGTTGCCTCTGCTCCTAGCCAGGCCTCTACTATGGGCTTCTCTCCTGGTCCCTCAAAGGTCTGCCCTGCAAGCAGCTCTGCTTAACTCCCCGGGCAGGATCAGTTCCTCCAGGTTCCTCTGGGTCCCTAATGGTTCTGGGGGAGGGGCACACCATTTCCTGCATGTCTGCCTTCCAGACCAGATGATGAGTTCTTAGAGAGAAGGGACCAGTCTTGACTTATTTTTGCATCCCTAAAAAATAGGTCTGGTGCTTTTGTTGTCATTCTTGTTTGAGGCATCATTGAGGGAAGGAGAGGTGGAAGGAATGCAATGCACATCTATTAAGGGGTCTCCTATTATTCTGTACTGAGTTGGCTGCTCAGATCCCAATAATGCATAGGCAAGACCCCAGCACCAAGTTCAGAGTCTAAAGGGAAACGTTATTTATGACTAAGGCATGTAAGTATCATGGGTAAACGAGGAGGAAGGTGATGTCTGAGGTTTTATGTGAGCACATGGAGTATTTTGCCTCCTCAGTGGAGGGGCAGTCAGGGAAGTCTTCCTGTGGATTCCAGGCCTGGCCTGACCTGAGTTTGGAAGAATAAATAGAAGCTGGGTAGGCAGAGAAGGAGAAAAGGGCAGATGAGCTAGCTGTATCTGCAAAGGGCAATGGGCCAAAGTAGGGCAGGGTCCTTCTGGGAATCTTGGCTATTTGAGGATGGCAGAAGCTCTCTGAGGGGGAGAGATGGGCTCGGCACAAGATGGACCTGGAGCAGACCAGGCTGGAACCTGGTGGCCATAGGCAGAGAGTTCGAATTTCCCCCTGAAAGCAGTGGGGAGCCTTGGATGGGTGTTGAAGCAAGGAAGACACACTATCCAATGACTGTTTTCAAAGAACACTCCAGCAGCAGGGTTATGGCCCATCAGGGGAGCAGGAGGGATGGAAGAAATGGTTGGATTAGAGAGAACTATTTAGGGGGTGCATTGGGCATGACTTGGGAATTACTTGGATGTGGGGGTAAGACAGGAATCTAGCTTGTCAGAGACTAAACTAAGGGCCTGCCCCATGTCTAATCCTTTCTTCAAACATAAAAGAGGTAACATCCCAGGAAGGCAGTATAGAACTTTTGATTGCTAGAATTCACGGAATATTTGGTTATTTGAGCTGAGATACCCTCAGAGATATTTTGTAGGATGCACTCACTATTGTACAGATGGGGAAACTGAGGCTCAGTGGTTGGGAGATGGACCTGAGGCCACATAGCAGGTGAGCAGCAGAGCCCTTTTGAGATGGACACCTCCAAGCTCCCCTATCCCGTCCTAGAAAAGCCCTAAAAATGGTCAGTCTTTTAAGGAAACACTTGCGGTGGGGCTTTGGGGAGTTGTATTTCTTCCAGAATGCACAGCTGCTTTTCATACCCAGTTGCATTTAAATGACCAAGTCTGTGACGTCATCTCCCCACAACTCTCGCAGCATCCACAAGGCTGCAGGTTCTGGGCTGATTATAGTTAAAGCAGACAGCAGGTAAATCAGGCCCTCGGAGCTGTGCAAAAGGGCATCTGCTCTGTACACTCGTGGATGCCACCTTGGCATTGTGATTCATTTCCTGGGAGCTTAGAACTCACATAGAGAAGGGGAGGCTTTAAGACCCCCTGACTACCACATGTCAGCAGGATTCTGAACAGTTCCCCATTTCTATTCAGTCACCAACCACGCTCCAGGGGGACCTTCCTCATAGGTCACAGACTGGAAAATTGGTTCAAAGTTCTTCATATGCGCGCACACACACACGCACACACACTCACACACACACAGACCATATGAGTCTCCCCAGCAAAAGTCAGCTACACGTAAGTAGGAAAAATACTTGCTGCTCTTCGATCTATAGCATGAAAGAAACCTTTAGACTTACTCTGATTGACAGATAATGTGCAGATTCATCCCTTCTTTCCTTCCTCCCTTCCTTCCAGCTATCCTTCCCTCCCTCCCTCCTTTCTTCCTGACAGCCATTCTTCTATCCACCCATCTGCCCATTTTTTCTCATTCAGATATTCATGTTTTCATTCTTATTGTCACTCAGTTTATCCATAAATTCGTTCATCCATTCACTCAACAAACATTTCTTGAGAGCCTTCTAGGAGCCAAGTACTGTCCTATGGCTTTAGGACACCCAGACGAATGCCCAGATATGTGCAAATCCTGCTCCCAAACAGCTCAGATGCTTGCTGGGGAGGTAGATAGGGAAGCAAGTAAGCGCGGCACCTTCTAAGCTGAATCCTCAAGATTAAAGAACATGCTTACAGAGCCATGAATGGCCTTGTGGGCCCTAAAATGACTTCACACAGAATCCAAGAGTTGAACTGGGTCCTGAGGGATATGAGGGAATTCAACAAGGGGGCGAGGTGGACATGGGCACACCAAGCTGAGGACATGCCATCCGCCAGGGAACACCGCACCTTTGGGGAGTGGTTAAGCATTCAGCTAGGCTCAGGAATATGCTAGGGTAGAAGAGACAGAGCACACACCTAAGACATTGAAGCCTGATTCAATTCTAATAGCCATGGAGCTGTGGGTGTAGGAAACAGCTCTAGATGGTGCTGGGGAAGCAGGCGAGTGTTAGAGGGCCACCTACCAGTTACAAGGATGCTACAACAAAGTGGAACCATGGAGGGCTGGATTTATAAAGTGGCAGCAAGGCAAGAGCTCCTCCCTATAGTCTGCTCTGCCATCCACCAAGTGGTGTAACAAGAGCAAAAGGGCTGAGACCCCTCTCTCTGGGTACCTGCCTGGGGGTGGCCATCTGTGAGTAAGAGCTCAGGTTGAATTTCATCATTTCTCCATTGCGCCACCAGCCCAGCTCCTTATGGCAGAGAGGCAGGCTAACTTCACATCAAGTGAAGAGGAAAAATAATATGTTCCTCTATGACAATGCATCAGATGAGGTCCTATCATGACTGAGTTCTTTTGCCCAATTCTTGAGACAAGGACGACTTTCATTTCTTCATTTTTGCTGAACCAGTTACATGTAATAAATGTCCCTCAGCCCTGACTCTCCGGCTGGCCACTCCACATGGCACAAAAGGCATCACGGGAGTGGGGCGTCTGGATCTGAACCTTGTCTCAGCCCCAAACTCGGGCAAGTTATTCCATCTCTCTGTACCTCAGTTTCCCCAACTGCAGCATGCAGGCTGGTGCCGAGCGTATCTGTCGCCAGGGTTAAATGAGAAGATGCACGCAGACCCCTGGGCACATCAGTAAGCGTTGGCCATTACTATAATTGCTGCTGTTGATGACATGGTCATCATTACTATTTCCCTCTATGGACCTTAGTATTGGATAGTGAGTTACTTGGGGATTCTGCTTGAAGGGCTCATTGCAAACAGAGCCAAATACAGGTAATGCAGTAAGGGAAGGTTTTGCTGCAAAGAGGGACAGACCCAGGAGGTGTCCCAGGACGGGACTGGGCAGGCAAACCAGGGCTTAAGAGAATGGGTCCTCCAGGAGACAGAGCTCAGCTGGGGACTGCTGGGGCACAAAGAGAGTACATCAAAGTCAAGCTGTCCAGCATTTTTGCACCCTGGGAAAAGTGGCTCAGCTACAAACACAGGATTTAAATGCAACTGTGTGAGCAGAGTGAAGAAAATGAAAGTCACTTTGCTCATAATTGGATAAAGAAAGCCTGATAGCAATACCTGCCATATCCCAGGCACTCTTCCGGGACACAAGAGACTCCGCATTGTCTTCACTGGGTTCCTCCAGTGTCATTATCTGGGGGGTGCTTGGGAGGTGAGACAGGAAAGGTCGGCAGCCACTAGAGCATGGCACTAATTGGCTGCCCCAG
>PVIY010043685.1:0-20140 GCA_004026745.1 Myrmecophaga tridactyla
GGTGATCTCTGCTGGCCTTCTCTCCAGGCCTCTGGATTCCAACAACTTTCCCTGGGGTGACTCTTTTCTGCATCTCCAAAGGCCTGGGCTGAGCTGCGAGTACTGAGATGAGGTATGCTGAGCTGCTTTGGCTGTGCTATGCTGAGCACTCTTATTTAAGCATCAGCCAATTAAATCAAACATCATTCATTGCAGCAGGCACGCCTCCTAGCCAACTGCAGATGTAATCAGCAACAGATGAGGTTCACATGCCATTGGCTCATGGCCACAGCAATAGAACTAGGTACCTTCATCTAGCCAAGTTGACACCTGAATCTAACTACCACAGGGAATCCTGAGCAAGTCTCTTTGCTGGCTGTCCATTGGACTAACATCATTCTGCATCTCCCCCCTCCTCTTCATAGGAGCACCACGCCACCAGGCTCCACCAAAAAAGACCAGGCATTGACAGCAGCCTGTCTCAGGGGTAGGCAGCAGGCACTGTACTCTAGCCAAATGGTCCCTGTGCACAGGGAAAGCAAATCTGTTGGCTTCTGCATTCCCCACTGGAACTCCCAGCTGTCGAGCTGTGAGGAAAGATCTCCCAAGACAGCTATGAGGAAAGGTTGGAATCATAACTGGGCATGCTCACCCAGTTCTCTCCATCCTGATTTCTCTACTTTTTCATTCGAGGTTTTCTGATTCAGTGTAGAAGACCCTTTCTGGTCACTGTCCAAGTCATTTTTTCTGTATCTCCTATTCTGCCATCTTTATGGAATTTTATTGGGATATATTACATATTCACATCCCATGTAATCCAGATTGTACAATCAATGGTTCACAGTATCATCATATAGCTGTGCATTTGTCATCACAATAGATTTCTGAACATTTTCATTACTCCAAAAAAAAAAAAAAAACAATAAAGGTAAAAATAAAAGTGAAAAAGAACACCGCAAACATCTCATACCCCCACCCTCCCCTATTATTTATTTTTTTAGTCTTTTTTTTTCTTACTCATCTGTCCATACACTGGAAAAAGGAAGTGTTAGTTACAAGGTTTCCACACTCACATGGTCACACCTTAAAAGCCCCAGGAGATGCCAGGAGCTGAGAGAGATTACAAAACTAGACAGGAATGATAGCCCAGCAGATGTTGCCATGTGCCTTCCCAATGAGATGCCAAGCAGTGCTGGTTTGAAAGGATTATGTATCCTAAACAAGCCATGTTTTAATCCTGATCCATCTTTGGAGGAAGATTTTTCTTTTAATCCTTATTCAGCACCGTAGGTTGGAAACTTGATTAGATTATCTCCATGGAGATGTGAGTCGCCCAATGGTGGGTGTTAACTTTTTTTTTTGCATGGGGAGGCATTGGGAGTTGAACCTGGGTCTCTGGCATGGCAGGTGAGAACTCTGCCTGCTGAGCCACTGTGGCTTGCCTGGTATTAACTTTTTTTTTTTTTTTAAATTTGCATATGGGCAGGAGGCACCAGGGATCGAACTCCAGACCTCCAGCATGGCAGATCAGAGTTCTGCCTGCTGAGCCACGGCAGCCGCCCTGCCTGGTATTAACTTTTGATTAGAGGGAGATGTGATTCCACCAATTCCAGGTGGGTCTTGACTAGTTTGCCAGAATTCTTTAAAAGAGGAAACATTTTGGAGAGAGGGGAGAGCTGCAAGAACCACGAGAATCCACACAGCCAGAGACCTTTAGAGATGAAGAAGGAAAATTCCCCTGGGGGAGCTTCATGAAGCAAGAGCCTGGAAGAAAACTAGCAGAGGTCACCACGTTAGCCATGTGCTTATCCAGTTGAGAGAGAAACCCTAAACTTCTTCGGCCTTCTTGAACCAAGGTATCTCTTCCTGGATGCCTTAGATTGGATATTTTTATAGCCTTGCTTTAATTTGGACATTTTCATGGACTTAGAACTGTAAACTTGCAACTTATTAAATTCCCCTTTTTAAAAGTTGTTCTGCTTCTGGCATATCACATTCTAGCAGATTGGAAAGTAGAACATAAGCTAAGAGATGAAACCCAGAGTTTTTCTCTGGAGCTGCTAAGTTGGGCCCCACAGATACCGAAAGAGAAAGCCACTGGAATCAGAAGCTAAATAATGGAACCAGGAACAGGGACCTGCAGATGCCAGCCACATGCCTTCTCAGCTGACAGAGAAACCCCAGAAACCATGTGGCCTTTCTGCAGAGCCAAGGTATCTTCCTCTAGTTGCCTTAGTGTGGACATTTTTAAGGTTCTAGAACTGTAAACTTGTAACTTAAGAAATTTGCTTTGTAAAAGCCATTCCATTTCTGGTATATTACATTTTCTGGAAATTTTAGTAAATGAAAACAGCCCCCTTTCCCTTCTCTTCTCCTTCTGGAATACCCATAACAAGTATATTCATGTGCTTCATATTGTCATTTAATTCCCCAAAACACTGCCCCTATTTTTTCATTCTTTTCCCTATCTGTTATTTTGTGTGTAGGATTTCAGAAGTCCAGTCCTCTAGTTCACTAAATCTTTCTTCTGCCTCCTCAGATCTGCTGTTGTAGGTCTTCATTGTGTTTTTCACCTCTTACATTTTGTCTTTCATTCCCATAAGTTCTGAAATTTGTTTTTACAAGCTTTCACATTCTTTTTAAAGGTCACGCATTGTCTTCTTTATATCCTTTATCTCTTTTACCATAACTTCTTTTAACTCATTGATTTAAATTTACTTGATTTAGCATGTTTGATTGAACATTCATTGCCTCAACTCTCGAATCTTATTGGAAGTGTTAGTTTGTTCCTTTGGGCCATATCTTAGCTTTTCCTAGTATGACACATAATTTTTTGTTGGTGTCTTGGCATCTGATTTCCTTGATGAGATTTTTTTCTGCAGGTCATTTTTACTCTTTTACCTAGGGTTTTTATTGTTGGTTGGCTTTGCTTTTTGTTTTTTGGTGTTCAGTTCAACTTATTCTAGACCTCTAGTGCAGCTTCTATTTAATAGTTCAGAATTTTTCAGCTCGTGTTTTTCTGGTTCTTGCCCTTCCTAAATGGAAACTTTTTGTTTAAGGATGGTCTCCCCAGATATGATTGACCCCAGTCAGATTTTCCTAGACAAGACAGGCCCAAGTTTCAGGAGGAGGGTGTGATCAGTATCAAGTTTTCCTGGGGAATGAGACCAGCAGATTGTTAGAGATTTCTGGAAGGCCTCTGGACTTGGAGTTTTCCTATCCTTCCTAGCAGGTGGTGCTTGTCAGCCTGCAGCTCCCCACCAGCATAAAGTGGTGCAGTGCCTTTAATTCTGAGCTTTCAAGGGTATGGTTGAGACAGGTTGACATAGAAGGTGGGCTTAAGGCTTAGCCTCTTGGTCTGAATTCTCTGATTGAGTGTCCCCACTTGAGCTAGGCCCTATCCCCATTTTCCTGGGGAAGATAAGTTCTTTAGGGAATTATCTCCTTCACTGACTTGTCACTTTGACTCTCAGGCCTGTCTTAACTCTTCCCTTGTCTAGATCAGGGCTGACAATTGAAAATGCCTGAGGCTTTCTCTAAAGAGCCACTTAGAACAATTAAAAAAGGGGGGGAAAAAAGAAATCCCTTTACAGAGCCAGTCCTCAGCCCCCAAGTTTTGCCTGTTAAAAGAAGGAGTTGTTACTTGGCTCTGTGTGTCTTGGAGTCCAGTTCTTTTCCAGTATTCTGAGCTGGGCTGACTCCAAAAGTCTGGTTTTCTTTTTTCTGTCAGCTCCACCTCCTGTCTTCCAGGAGAAACCTCAGGATTCCTTTCCTACTTGCTTTAGGTTTATCTGTGTTTGGACCTTGTATTCGTCAGTCCAGATTTGTTAATTAAAACCACAATTGGAGCTTGGCTAGGTTGCCTTCCCTTGCTTCCAGCAGAGCCCTCTTCCTTTTTCCCAGGGGAAGTGTTTCTGGCCGAGCCTGCCATGCCAGTGGGGTAGGGATGCCAGTCTCTGGATTTTGGGGGCTTTACAGTTCTGTGGTGTGATCTCATTCCAGACTAGTGTAAATGTGTGTTTAGACATGGATGCCCTCCCCCCAATTGTTGTTCCAGGTATTTCCTGGTTATTTATTAGCTTCTTGGTGCATTTCTCCAAAGGTCATGAAGGATAGCACCCGAGAAGTTTCCCTACGAAAGGCTTTTAAGCAAAGCAATTCTATGAGCTTAAATAATACTATGATTTATATTTGAAGAGTTGTGTTGAGAATGAGATTGTAGGTATGGAAAGGAAGCTGGGAGCCCAGTGAGGAGGCTGCTGCAAGTTCATGGTCATCTTCTTTTCTCTCATTGGGGCTTATCAGGGAGACTTCAGGTGGGGGGCCTCTCAGATAACATCCGGGAGAAAGGGATTCCAGGCCCCTTTTTTCCACACCAGGCTTTCCAGTGTTTTGTATTTCAATGCATGGCCACACATAGCCATTCAAGTCAGAAAATTGGTTTGCTAGATATCTTCTTTTACCCCTCCAGATCCACCTTTTGACTTTGACAATCCTTTCTTGAATCCAGAGAGGCTGACCAGTATGCATCCCATCAAAGGGCTTCTTTGCTCTCTGGTGTTTGCTTGGGCTTGGCCATTGCAGAGACCTGGAAAAAAAACTGAGAAGGCAGGAGAGGGAGGTCAAGGTCTTTATTTGCTTCTCTAGCTTCACTTTGAGGGCTTGTCTCTGGCTGTGTCATTCAACCAGAGTTCTTTGCTACTCTCAAGGCTGCCCTCTTCATACAGCCTTGTACTTCTTAGTCTAGAACTGCTCCCTTCCCTTGTTCCTTTAGACGTGGGGGTGGTACAGCTCCTCTGCTGAGGAAATGTATGCTTCCTTATACCTTGTCCAAAATTTTGTAAACAATGCTTTTATTACCCCTCCTCAGGTTCTCCTAAGGTAGATGAGCATCTGCTTCCTCCTGGCCTGCTACCTGATACACCCCAGAAACACCCTCATTGTGCTATCATCCTTCCCCACCTGCCATCTACTGCCAAGGCATATCAATAAAATGTTTCAATCTTCCATTTTTTTTCCAATCTCAGAGCTACTCTCCTAGCTCTGAACATCATCATCTTTTGCCTGCATTCCTGAAAAAGTTTCCCAATTGGTCTCCTTGCCTTTAATCTTGTCTTTCTCCATAAAATTCTCCCACTATTGTTAAATGATCTTCCTAGAATGAAAACCTGATTATACGATGCTTCTCTGCTTGAAATCCTTGAATGATTCTCCATTGCTTTCAGGATAACGTTGCCAGATCATAAGATTTTCTAGGTCCTGCACTATCTGACCCTGTTTACTTCTCCAGCAGGTGAGAATTAATATTCCCCATCTCACATCTTTTGACCCAGCCTCTGTGTATTAGTCTGGCTTCTCTAGAGAAACAGAACCAACAGGAGATATCTGTAAATACGATATTTTATAAAAGCGTCTCATGCAACTGTGGGGATGCACGAGTCCAAATTCCTAGAACAGCCACTAGCTGGCAACTCTGATGAACATCATCAATGAACTCTCCAGGAGAGGCTGGCTAGCCGAAGAAGAAGTGGAAATTCTCCCTTCTCCCTTAAAAGTCTTCAACTAAAAAAAAAATAAATAAATAAAAATAAAAAAATAAATAAAAAAAAAGTCTTCAACTGCTTGGATTCTCTCATTGTGGAAGACATTTCCTTAGATGATCTAGATGTAATCAGTCACAGATGCAATCAACTGACAGATGATTTAATAAACCAGCCTTCAGTCATGAAATGTCCTTGCAGTACCAGACCAGTGCTTGCTTGACCAGACAGCTGGGCATCATCACCTGGCCATGTTGACATCTGAACCTAACTATCACACTCCAGAACTTCTTTCAGTTCTCAAACCTTCTGTGCCTTCTCTCACCCATGTTACTCCTTTACTTGCAATGGGGAGTTGCCAACACAAAGGAAGCAGTGCTTAGGCTTGTCTAAATCCTAAACACAAGAGGCTCTTACCACACCCAGGCAGTGCTGGGAGACTTGCATAGGTTTTGAATAAACTCATCTTTCAAAATAGCATGCCTTTCTGAGTCTAGGTGAAGCATTTGCCCTAAAGACAGTCATCTGGGTTGGCTCCCTAGACCGACACCCACAACTTCTTATACCACTTGAGAATTACAGGACAGAACGTCCCCCCAGCAATAGTAAAACCCTCTGGATCTGTGTTAAACCAGTCACACATACGTGGCTATTGAGCCCTTGAAATATGACTAGTCTGATTAGAGATGTGCTGTAAAACACACATACGTGGCTATTGAGCCCTTGAAATGTGACTAGTCTGACTAGAGATGTGCTGTAAGGGTAAAATGCACACCAGAGTTTAAAGACTGAGAATGAAAATAATAATGTAAAATTCACCTTAACAATTTATATGTTGATTCTTTGTTGATAATATTTTGATATGTTGTGTTAAAGAAAGTATACTATTAAATATTTTCACCTGTGTCTTTTGTTTTCTGTGATTAATAGGAAAAGATGTGTATGACTGGCATTCTATTTCTGTTCTCCAGGCCCGCTAGTTCCTTGCAAGTTCAAGTATGGTCTATGGACCCGCAGCAGCAGCATTTCCGTGAGCTTGCTGGAAATGCAGAATTGCAGGCCCTGCCTCAGACCTGCTGCTCAGACGCTGCCATTTAATAAGATGCCCAGGTGATTTGTGTGCACATTAATGTGGGAAAGCTGGTCTAGAAAGAAGAGGAGGGATGAGCTGGGTCTTGGTAGCTCTTTATTCAAGGATGATGGGTGTGCTTTTTGCTTTAAGGGAGAGGGAGAGAAAGAAAGAAAAAAATGAGGGTATCTCCTTAGATAAAAAGTTCTTTAGACCAGAACCAGATTTCCAGACCGTAACCAAGCATTCTGCACATAGGAATTTAAGAGTAAGTAAATCCAATACATAGAGGTTTCAAAGATTAAAAAAAAATCACAAATTTATGACAAGTAAAAGACCTATCAGTGGAAGAATGAACTCTTTTAGAAGGTCAGTAAAGCTTGGGATTCTAAGGAATGGAAATTCGGATGGCAGGGACCATTACCAAGGATGGTTAGGGCCATTAGGGTGACGAAGGTGATGATGGGGCTGACACGATCTGCAGTTCTAGAAGGTTTGCACAGAAGAACTGTGGCATGAACGGCCAAGAGAAGTCTAACGCGAAGCCCAGAAAGATGTGCAGCTGGTTTCTATCTCTCTGCTACTCCATCTAAATTGTGTTTTTTTCTAGTGAAAGCTAGATCATGAATGCAATTTGCTATTAAACTTTAGAGCACATCTGCTGAGGAATTTTAAGAGTCATAAGAAAGAGAAAGCCATATTCCTGCTGAGATGAAGCACTTGGTATTTCTAGACACCTTGAAGCAAACTGCAAATTCTAAACCTCTGGCGAATGAAATGAAAGCATTGCGGTATACCTTATGTTTTCTGAATGCATTATTTTTACCTTTGAATTTTCTCATACGTTGACTCTTACAGGCAGCTGCTATTATTTGCAGGAGGGAACAGTGTGTGATAGTTGTGTGGTTCGTGGTCATCCTGACCCCTGGCAGCACATGTATGTCTGAGTTCAAGTTATTTTATGAATAAAATATTTTCTTTAAACAATAGATTTATGTTACAGCAAAAAACACATTAAAGATGTGTGTGCAAGGAATCAAGTTTCTACTTCCTTTAAAGAGATCTGATGATTCAGAAGAAGGTTTTGTTTTAGTTTTCGAGGCGCTCCCTGGGTGTAATTCAATAACCCCAATCTCCTTAAAATATTTGAGCCACCACCATATTTTGGAAACTCCAGGAAAATATATTTTGTTTCAAGAGTAGTTTCAAACTTGTCCCAAGTGGTGGCGCTGTGGTTCCCATTCTCCAGTCGGATTTCTCAGCTAGAACTCTTAGGGTAAACACAAAGTGCGTAGCTTTGTTTGCTTCATTAAATTTATTTCCTTATCTCCCCTTTCTAAAAACTGCTGGGGCAATTTATAGCAAAGATATATGCAATAAAGCAAATAAAGTAGAAATCAGAAGTCAGAACAAAGAAAAATAAGCGGAAACCAGCATACTAATGATAAGACGGCTTCAGCCGGTGCGTGACTGACATTCTACCTTGCATTTCCTGGAATCTAAGCTTAAAGGACAGCAAGAAATGTTTATACCACTCATGATCAGAAAGGAGGAAGTATATATTTCCCAAAAGAGTCAAAATTTTCCTGGCAGTAAACGCAAAAGAAATTCTCATGTGGAGATTATTTAAGGAGCATGGTGTGACATTGCTGATAAATGGGTTAATAATAGCACATTCCTCATCAAGGATGTGTGAAGATTCAATGAAATAAAACATTCTAAGTGGTTTGCACTGCGACTGGCACAAGTACACATAAGTTATGGCCATCATCATGATTCTATAAAAATGATAAACAAACCACATAATGATGAAGAGTGACAAGACGCACAATGACTGCTTTGTAGTAAGTGCAGAAGTGGATTTTATTTAGCTGTTTCTTCGAGCAGCTCTAGCCAAGAGCAGATGTTAGCATAACTCAGTGAAGGCGGCCAACAGGAGCGGTCCAAGAAGGGGACGATCTGCTGTCCTCATCTGGTCTACGGATGGGACAGAGGAACTTAGAAGAATGGCTGCATCACACACCTCCTGGGCCAGCAGCTCTCTCTCAGGGAATGTTCTTGCTCCCCCAGTAAGCCCTGAGCATCCATCAGATGAGCAGGAACTACTCCAAAGATCCCAATTGTTACAGGCAAATGTGAGCAATTCCATGGACTTTCAGTAGGTTGCTTGCCAGTAACTAAATACTAAGTGAATTAGTGAGGACTACTAAATTTGGTTTTTAAAAAACTCATGTTAACACCCTACCAGAATATACTACGGATCCTAATTCAATATTTTACCAAGATGTCTGGCTACTCCACGACGCTTGACAATACTGCTAAGATCAGAGAGTAGAATAGCTTGTTATCAGTGCATCTTTAGCAGTAGCCTGAGTTTGTTGAGCTTGTGCTTTGCAACTATTCTTGATTTTAAAGAATTTATTTTTCTGTTGTTTTGGTTAGTCCCACAGTGTATTATGATGCATATTTGCACCAACAGTTTTGCTAAAATTACTGTTTGTATGCATCTCTTGAAATGTGCTTGTTCCAGTGTGTTATTCTCATAGAGTTCTTTGTCTCCTGGGGCAGCTTTTTCTCACTAAGTGACAGTCCCAAAGGTTTGAGAGTCAGAGCCTTGGATTCTCCTCCCTGGATATCACTTTTGTCAGTTGGACTGACCAGAGCTTGGAGGGCTATTACTACATGTTTCTCTAGAAACCAGCAAGATGGGGTAAGGTTAACTTCTTAATATGTGTGTGGACTCTGTGATGTTCCAAATGATGGAAGTGGCTGCTTTAATTTTATGAAGGTTGGGTGGCCTCTGCCCAATATTATACCCTAGATGGCAGGTCAGCCCGCCTCTCCCCAGAGATGAGCCACAGAGGTACTTGTGAGCAAAGCTGCAGAAAGATGCTTGTTCTACTCCAACCCCTGAGAAAAGTCTTTGATTCAGACACCAAGGTTCTGTATCATTGAACATGGAAGAGAAGATGGTGACTGAGAAAGTTTTCAGCACTTCAGTAGTATGTTTGTGATGGTGACATGTGGGAGCTAGCCTGTACCAGCTTGTGAGAGCCAATTGCCAGTATTTTCAGAAATTTAATGAGCTGGTTGTTAAATCATTGGTAGTTTGAAGTTAGCCATGGTGGTAGTATTTATACCAGGGAGCCAGTTATTAAACATTTAACAGCTCATCACTGTCCACGGACCATCTACTTTTAAGTGATATTAGTCTCTAGTGTTCCTGGAAAACACAAAATGGCTTTTACCCATCTTCAAAGAGGATAGGCATTTATTTCCTCCTAATTATAGAGTCATTCCCTTGCTAGTAATGTTAAAAATCCTCTGCTAGCTTTATTCTAGAGATACATTTCAATTTTGGTTCTCTTAATTGAATATTAAGTTTGTGGAATGACAAGATTTTAAGGATAGCTATTACATTATTAACACTGTTCAACTTCATTCTATCTCAATTTTTATTTATTCACCCATATTTTATTCGGTAGATGCTTATTGAGCTACCACTTTGTGCCTGATACTGTGCTAGGAAATGAGCGTACATTGTAAAATAAAGCCACCAGGGCTTTTTGTAGGATTTGAAGGCTAGTAGGGAGTATATACTTTAGATGCATTGCATACCAATTACAAATATTTGCAAATTGTGATAGTGCAAGAAGGAAAAGAACAGGGTGATAAGAGGGAATAACATTGAGGATTTCTTCTGGGTTGAGTGTTGGGGTGAGGAGAAATGTTTCTGAGGAAGTAATATTTCATCTGCAATTTGAAGGCTAATGGGATTTAGTCAAGGAAAGAGGGAAGGGTTCATTAGAAAATGACCAAAATCCAAATAGGCTCCTTTCTAGAGTTCATTAATCTATCCTCAGGCCTCAAATTCATGGACAGACACCATTTATATGCCAAGATGAAAAATCCTGGCATAATTACAGTGCTTTTCCAAAATTTATACCATTATTCTTCTTCTAAAATGAGAGTTTTATCAGTTCTGATCTGTCTTGCTTGAAATTTATAGTTGAGTGTTTATAGTTCATGAGTTATAGGATTATTGTGCATACTTATGTAAAGTTACCTTCTGATGGGGTATTGATCAGGATTTTCATAGAAAAAATTAAATAATAATTAATGTTTAAACTCATGGTAATTGTTAGAATGGAAGGGGATAAGGAGAGTGGGACGAAATACATTCCTGGTTATTAAAGCTGGGGCCTAAGGTCAGAATAACAGAGTAAGTTTGAGATAATGCTGAGTTGTCTTGAATGGAATTAAGGTTTATTAAGTTCCACATAAGGTCAAGAACGGCTCCAGAGCCCACCTTAATCAAACCGGCTCTTGTGGGGAACTGGGGCCATATGGGACATGGAATCACACAGATTGTCATTATGCTAGTATTATCCTCTTACAAAAGTTTCCTTCCATTCTGGAAGGTGGTTTTTACATGGGGATCCTAAAGGGAATGTGCTCTGAAACTTTTGACCAGTTTCCCAAAGGCTGTATCAGATCAGCTGTATTGTTAAATGTAGATTCCGAACGTCTGAATCAGAGTTTCTGGGGAATCTGCAAGGATTTTTAAAAATCTTCTACATTCACCCCCATCCATTAGTTTATAGTCCCATTCCACAGTCTCTTGCCACATTCCCAGTAGATAACCCCACTTTCTGCTGCTCAGAGAAAACTGAAGCCACTGGATAGTGGAATGTCTCTGATTTCCCACTACCAAATCTCAACCCACTTTTACTCTTTGTCTCCCATCTTCCAGCTGCACTCTGCTCACCATTTCATTGCTTTCTTATAAATCATTTGCTATCGGTTTTCCCTTTGTACTCTAAATGCTCAATTGCTCCTTCTCGATAGGATCATTCCTGTTGGCATTTGAGTATGTCAACGTCTCTCTTCTATTAAACAACAAAACTAATTAAAAACATCCAACCCCCCTGATCCCACTATCCCTCTAGCTACCACCCCTTCTGTTCTCTCCTGAAAATTGCCTTTTCGAAGGAGTTCTGTGGGTTTGGCTCTCTATTTCTTCATCAAAATTCACCCCTCAGCTCACTGCAATCTGCTTTTTTCTCATGACTCAGACAGCTCTTGCTAAGGCCACCACTGACATAACTGGACCTTTTCCATTTTCTCTCTTTCCCTACTCATTTGCATCATTCACCACCATAGATTCCTTGATACATTCTTTCATTAGCTTCCAAGACACCACATTCCCTTGGCTTTCTTTGCTACTACTTAGATATAATCTGACTCTTTTACAGACTAATTTTTATCTTTTACCCAGCTATCAAATGTTGCAATTAGCCAACACTATCACACTTTGCAAGTTTATTCATGCCCATGGCATCGACTGCCATCTACAATTGACTCACACATTGATTTCCTGAGCCCAGGCTGCTCCCTGAGCACCAAATCTGCATATCCAACTACTTATCTGTTATCTCCTAGAATGTCTCCAAGTTATCTCACTTCTGACATGTTCAAGGCTAAACTCATAATATTTCTGCATCCCCCCCCCCTCCAAGCCTGGTATCCCAGTAAATGGGGCCACCATTCATCTATTTACGTAAGTAAGAAACCTCAAATTCACCCTTGAAACTCTTTCCCCACAACCAATCCAATCTATCACCAAATAAATATGTCTCTTATAGTTCCTAAGCACTTCCCAAATCTATCCACTTCTCTCCATATCTGCACCCACTAATTTAGTCCAAGAACACATCCTCTTACTTGGACTATTGCAGTTCCTCCCAATTGGTCTCTGTGCAGCTGGAGTGATCTTTTCAAAAGAGATCTGACCCTATAACCTTCTAAATCTTTCGGTGACTTCCTTTTATTCTAAGACTGAAGGCCAAAATTCTTGTCCTGGCCCACAAGGGTTTCCATGGCCACTGACCTCTCCCTTTCCAGCCTCATCTTCTTTTACTCTTTCCTCCATCTTCCATCCAGGCACATTGATCTGTTTTTTACGTATCCTGAATATGCCATACCTCTTCTCATCACAGGACTCACCCATGCCATTCCCCAGGCCTGGAATTCGCTTTCCTTGGTTAGCTTCCCACACATCCTTAAGAGTCTCAGATCAAATATCATTTTCTCAGAGCAGCGTTCCCTGACCTCTAATTCTAGATCCAGTCCGTCTGAAACAGGCTCTCATAAAAAAGCCTTTCTTCCTATAATTGTCCATATCACAGTTTCTAAGGATCCCTTTGCTAAAAAAACCTGACATATTATTTATGGGAGTTCATTTGAGAAGTTTACGATTCATGAATCAGGCAGCATCCAAAACACATGTGAAAGAAGCTCTACGAAGGGGGCAGAGAGGGGGCACTTACATTGGGCAAATGCAGAAGCAAGGGAGAGGAAATGTCCGATTGGCTGACGCTTTCATTATATATGGGGGGGGGGCGTTTCTTACAAAGTGGGGAACAGATATATATTGATTAGTATGGTATGCTTATCCATTCCAATAAGCTCTCTCCTGGTCTGAAACTGGTTTATCACAGGTATTGCTTACCTGCAGTTCCATTGTTCCATTAAAACAATATCCTGGTGTTCCATCTTGTTGAGAAAGAATCTGCAGCTCAATTGTTTTTGTTTTCTCAGAAAGGGGTCTCTCCTGGCAGTGTCCAATGCAAGTAGCCATTTTATTTTTCTTAACACCCTCATTTGTGGGATTATGTAATTATCTTGTGTCTTTCCCCCTAGCCTGAAAGTTCCTTGAGAGTGGAAACATGCCTCTTCTTACTCCCTTTGCACTCCTGTTGCCCAGCCCCCGGCCTGGCACATTGTTGGAGACCAAGGAGTGAGTGAATGAAGAACTGGCACCCTCTGAGCAGAAGGAAGCTTCAGATTTCCTGGAGATTATTTCTAGAGTGCCAAAGCACCAGTATTGTTCTGGTCCCATGGAAGTTATGTGTCATCTGTAATGGGAACAATTCTGGGGATTCAGTAAATGTTTGCATAAGAGTGAGTTTTGGGAGATCTCAAAATAAGCCCTTGCTTTCATTCTGTAGCCAAGAAAGGGCACTGAGACACATCCTGTACCTCCACTCTCAGCCATGTGCTGATCCTTTACCCGTGCAAAAATAATATATCTGATATTGACTGTTTTTGTTTTAGTCATTTTTGGACTTTCTCCTCCCTTTTTCTCACTACTCACATAAACAGCATTTCTCTGTTACATAAATTTCTTTCCTTGCTTGGAAATGAGCCTGAACAAACATAAGGAGAAAGTTATAAATAATTGAAAAACTCATAAAATTAGTTTGAATGTTAGGATTCCACACACAAAAAAGTATTTCCCAGAAAATGCTCTAGAAATTGTTTAGAATTCAAGAAAAACAAACAGTTCCATCTTGAGTTAACTGAGTTCAACATTGGCGCCTCCCAGAAGTAAGCAGCTATGGTGTATGTCTAGAAATACAAATACGTAGAAAGGGAAAACTTTATACTTTAATTCTGACTTTTCAAACTTGCATAAGGGAAGACTAAAAAGCGGGCAGAGGTTGCAGTGGGGGACAATGAGCTTTTCAATGTCAGAGAGATGAATATTGAAGGTTGTAAGAAAATATTGGGAATGGGGTCCCAGAAGGTGGACTGAGTCTTAACCCCCTCTACATCTTCTCCCATTTCCCCTCTCTCCACTCATGGCCTAGACCATGCAGACTTGCTTCCAATCAGCTTCTCATGCACAGTCCTTTGAGGGTCTACCTTGACAAAGTGAGGCAAGCCTATGTTTTAGGAACCCCTTCCATTCACCTGCTTTTAACTCAGTCTATCCTCATCAACTTTTCAATCTCTTCTCTGTAGGTTTTGCCTAGCCTAGTGATCCTGTGGTCCATTTGCATCAGAAGCACTGAGATCCTTGCTAAGAAAACAGATTCTGTGACCCAGCCAGCCATTTACTAGATCAAGATCCTTGAGGATGTGGCCAGGAACCTGAATTTTTGGCAAACTCCTAAATGGTTTCCCAGGCTAATTGGGGTTGAAATCCATTGACCAGGTCCTTCTAGGTTTCATCCTCCCAGGCTCCTACCCTGGTCCCTTTACTTAGGTATTGAGCATGCCTTTCTACCTTGACTCAGCAATTCTGGGGTCCATTTTTTTTGCAACATTCTGGTTCAACCTGGCCCCATCAAACCTTTCCTTATGCACCAGCAGTCCTATCTCCCTAGCCCCTCTTCAAATATCTAGGTGAGTCTGGCCTCATGTATGGGGTGTGGGTACCTGAGTTGGTTAGTTGTAAATATAAGATATTACCTTTCCCAGAAACATTTATTTTTCTAAAATGAAACTCTATCCTCTAAAGAAATACATATCTAGGGAATTTTATGCACCCAAGGCTGAATATGGCAAGTTAAATTACAAGTGGGAATCCTTGATGACAACCCTTTAAATCACTGTTAGAATCTGGCCAAGTATTCTGCCTAGTTGTAGGGATGATTGCAGAGAAGATGAGGACAGTTTACTCTTTGAAATATTTTTCTGATGATCTAATGGGATTATAGAGGTTTACTGCTCCTGGAAACACCACTTCATGATGAGGAATCCAACTGGCAATATGTTTGGGAATGTTATTTCAGTCTTTTTAAAGAGAAGATTGGAGGCATAGGAATATGTTGAATAAAGAGGGGGCAGCAGAGAGTCTTGCTTAAGACCTTGGGCTTTGGAATTGGGCAGGACTGAGATTCAGTTTTGGCAATGGGATCCCAGACAAGTTACTTCAACTCACTAAGTCCCATGGTTCTCATCTTAAAATAAGGACAATGGTAATACTAACTTCATGGCATGTGAAGAATAACCATGATAATGCACATGACGTGCTTGGCATGCGAGATGCAGAATGTAACAACTGCTACCATTATTGTAATTGTTTTTATTACTATAACACTTGAGATGGGGCAAGGGAGAGAACCAGTTCTCTTCTTCCACTTTTCAGGGCTTCAAGTCTTCTGGAGCACATGCCCCTTTCCTCTATTAAACAAGGACCCTGCAGACACCTTACTCTGTATTCCTGTCTCTCGCTCCCTGTATACAGATGCAATCCAGGCAAGTGAACACCCACGGCCAAAGAGGTTTCAAGCATGAGGATAGCATATGGGAAAGAACGAGGGCTGTCCACTCATCTTGACTTGGTGTTGGTTGGGGAATGGTTCTGAGGTCATCACATGTTGGCATATGACCTCAATGTCTTCTTTTCAAAGTACTGAGTCTAAGAGGGATTTTCCAAAGCACACCCCTAAAGTGTTGGTCACCCTCTTTGCTTATTTCATTCATCTTTTTGAGGATTCATGCCCAGTCCCATAGGAGACACAGGAACTGGATTCTGTATACAAAATGTATATGAAAACCATCTGGTAAGGCTGAGAAGCTGGTGAAGAAACAAGGAAGTCAGTGCTATCTACAGTACATTGACAACATCTATTGTCCAGCCCTTCTGGAGAGATGCAAAATCCTCTTCTTTAAGACAGATGAGTATAGTGTTCCAAAAGGTTTGGGCTACCTGACAATTACAGCACCACTAAACCTCTTGTATACAAAACATAACTTTCTCTTTGCTCCAAGATGTTGGATTTTCAGATTCTCAGTAGAAGTCCTCTTCAAATCAGTCTTGTTTTCTTTTCTTTTTTGTATGCTATATGGTGGAGGTCACATTTCATTCTTTTCATTTCTCAGGTGTGAGTACCTGTTGTTGTAGCACCATTTGTTGAATTTTTTTTTTTTTTTTTTTGTTTTTTCACTTGTTTGTTTTGTTTTTGGGAAGTGCGTGGGCCAGGAATCGAACCCGGGTCTCCCACATGGCAGGCAAGAATCCTACCACTGAACTACCCTCACACCCATCCCAAATCAGTCTCATTTTGGTGTGAAGTAGATCATATAGGTATTGAGCCTTTGGAGAATGACAACAGCAATTGTGGTAGGAAGAGTAATAGCCTCCCAAAGATGTCCACATCCTAATCCCTATGAATGTGTTACATTACATGGCAAAAGGAACTTTGCAGCTGTGATTAAGGTAAGGGCCTTGAGATGGGGAGATTATTCTGGATTATCTGGATGGGCCCCATTTAATCATAAGGGTCCTTAAAAGTGGGAGAGGGAGACAAAAACGGGAATCAAAATGTTGCTGGCTTGAAGAGGAGGGGGATGTGAGGCAGGGAATGGCAGCTCTGCAGGTTGGAGAAAGTTGGGTGGCAGATTCTCCCCTATACCCCCAGAGGGGAATCCACCTTTCCTGACAACTAGATCTTGGCTCAGTGGCACCCATGCCAGATTTCTGGCCTACAGAACTTTGGGATAAAGGATTTGTGTTCTTTTGAGCCATAATTTGTTATGCTGCAAATAGACGACAAATACAGCAACTAAAGAGGTGATTAGTTGCATTGTGGATGAAGTAACAAAACACTGTCTTTTTGTTGTTATATCTGTATTTCTTCCTATCATAAAAATAATTGCATTTTTCATCTATGTGCCTTTCTAGAATGGATAATAAATTGGTGTTTATAAAATACTCTAAATGTGCTGATAAAAATCTAAAGGTAGATGCAAATTATAAATGAAGTAATATTTTAGCCTAATGAATTTAGTTTAAAGAAATGGTGATAGTTAATTTGTTTCTGTATATTTATATTTTCATGGCATGTCATCCAAAACAATGAAAGAATAAGGAATTTAGAAGAAAAGAAGATGCTTAGACTTAAAGCTTCTAAGATGCTGCATTCAGTTCCAATTCCAAAGCCAGTGCAGACTGGCATCAAGACTAGTCCCAATAAACCTGAAGTATCTGACACAAAATAAATGCCTCCTGCCCAGCCACAACTCGGTATCAGTGACAGCATAAGGAGCCGAGAACCTCACTGTTTGACTAAAAGGAGGCCATTGTGAGGCATCTCTGTTTGGGCTGCCAGGAGCCCAGGCCCCCCACGCTCATGTCTCTGGGTAGCTGGCTTAGCTCTCCATTGCTCTCTACTCCACCATCATGACAAGGTCCATGCACTGGACTCTTAGGATGAGCACAGGGACTTGCTGCAGTTGGGAGAATACTCACCATGGCCAGGAACGTGGGAGCAGGGATCCAAATGGTGAAGGAGAGGAGGGCACGCGGGGTCCATCTTGGAGCCCCATGATCAGCCCCCTTGAACAGATCAGGAGTCCCCCAGGTAGGAGCAGAAGGCAAAGTGATTACATGTGCATAATGACAAGTCACTGTTCCCAAGCCCTGGATATTCTGATGTGTCTTCTCTTCTTGGAATCTAGAATCCAAAATGCTTATGGCACTGATTCCTGGGGCACTTCAAAGAAGGGTTCCCGCCTGCTGGCAGAGTGCACATGGCCCTGGTATTGGCATTTCATTCAGTGTAATCCTCAATTTGGGTATCATTTTAAACATTGATACAGGATTTTATATTTACCTGTGTAGTTACCTTTACCCATGCTCTTTATGCCTTCTTATGGCTTCAAATTTCTGTCCGGTGTCCTTTTATTTCAGTCTGAAGGACTTCCTTTAACATTTCGTGTAGGACAAATCTTCTAGCAATGAACTCTTTCAACTTTGTTTATCTGAAGGGTCTTCATTTCTCCTTTATTTTTAAAGGATAAGTTTGCCAGATATAGAATTCTTGGTTGACAGTGTCTTTCCTTTAAGGAGTTTTTGAAGTGAGTTAATAAATTGGATAAATATCTTCTCTGAATGACTGTGTGGGCTTTGCTGTGTGAGGACACCACTGGGGTTAAGATCTTGCTGTGTTTTGACCACGCTGGGTAGGTGCCACATTGAGCACTTACTAGCATCTCCACTTTGCCACTCCTTTCCCTGGGTTGTGGTGAACATCTGTCTGCCCCTTGGGGCGACAGCTTCTAGAGGATTGGGACAGTGTGTTATTAAAATTTATATTCCAAGTCCCCTGCAGAATACTGGCGACATCATGGAAACCTGACAAATGTTCACTGAATTAAGATGATCCACCAGTCATCAAATCCTCATGGGTATAAAATAAGCTGAAGAGGTCTGCTTCCCTTTAGAGAAAGCGTTTGCCTTGTCTCCACATTTCTGAGGTCAATACAGAATCGTGTTCATAATCGTCCCTAATGGTATTTCTTTTTGACTGCCAGGACAAGCTCAGGTGGTGGCAACCTTTGAGGTATCTACTGCCGTCACAGGACACTTCTGTCAAAAGAGGTACTCACTCTGCTCAACCCTGCAAGAGCTGGAGGATGTCCCCAAGGCCACGCCCTCATCCTCCACACCTTTGTCTTCCATGCCTCATGTGCAGGATGGCTCAGTGGCTGAGCAGCAGGGCAGGGCAACCACCTAAACTGGAAAGGGTTCATGGGCCATGTGTGCACTCTGCCCTTCCCTACTCCCTCCACTCTGCCTCATGGCCTTTTCATGTCCTTCAAATATGTCGTGCCAGTTTGAATCTGTGACAGACCCAAGAAAAGCCTTGTCCTTTACTCCTCATTCAATATGCTGGGAGCATCATGATGGTCCTATGGAGATGTGATCCACCCAATTGTGGGTGGTAACTTCTGATCAGATAGCTTCCATGGAGTTGTGACTCTACCCATTAATCCTTTAAAGGAGGAAACATTTTGGTGAGAGTCACTTTTTAGGGTCACAAGAAAGCCACAGTAGAATACCATAGAACCACAAAGCAGGGTCCACCAGCCAGAGACTTTTGGAGATGAAGAAGGAAGATGCCTCCCAGGGAGCTTCGTAAAACAAGAAGTCAGGAGAGAAAGCTGAGAGACTCTGCTACGTGCCCTTCCAGCTGAGAGAGAAGCCCTGAATTGCATCAGCCTTTCTTGAATGAAGGTAATCTCTTGTTGGTGCCTTAATTTGGTCATGTTTATAGATTTGCTTTAATTGAGACATTTCCTCAGACTTAGAACTGTAAATCAACAACTTATTAAATTCCCCCTCTTTAAAAGCCATTCCATTTCTGGTACATTGCATTCTGACTGCTAGTAAACTACAACTTCTGTAGACTGGCCTGACTAGGAGGTCGCAGCACTGGCACCTGACATCCTTCTGGAGTTTGCTGTCTTCCTGCCCAGCAGAGAGGATCTGTCCCTTCAGTACTTCTTTTAAGTGTCAGGACTGATTCTTGTGCCATGCTCTGAGAATGTCTCTATTTGGGAAATTGGGTGAGTGGAAGGTGGGGATGAAAGGATAAAGGGAAAGTGTGGGTAGACGAATACACAGTGGGCAAAGGGGGAATTAGGGAGGTGGGTAAAGGTGATTTGTGAGTGGGGATTAGTGGATTTGTCATGGCCACACCAAGTATTGTCTTTATTAATTAATGTTCCAGGAAAGTGTTCAGAATAGCGGTGACAAAACCTAGAGATTTCCGCAGGGAGTATCAGGAGGAGATGGCTTCCAGGGATGGAAGCCGTGTTAGACTAAAGAGTCGAGAACAAAAGGAAATGGCCTGGGGGGCGGGTAGAAATGGATGAAGGAGGAGGAGGAGAAGGAGAAGGAGAAGAAGGAGAAGGAGAAGGAAGAGGAGGAGGAGGAGATGGAGGAAGTGGAGAGGGGGGTGGTTGCAAGAGATGTATA
>PVIY010043686.1:0-20870 GCA_004026745.1 Myrmecophaga tridactyla
GTTGGTTATTCAAGACTAAGTTCAGGAAAGAGTCTTCAATGTGCTGATGGTATTTTAAGACCTGACTCCAGAGGGCAGTACCCTGGGAAGGAGAGCAGATGATGGGGGGTCGCTGAGGAGCAGACCTGAGGCAGCCAACAGACTCGGCCCCTCTGATACCTGTATCGTGCTCCATTGCATGGGAGCCACTGCATGTTGGCCAAGGCCCTACTGATGGACATTTTGTAGCTCCTAGTCTCCTGCCATCACCCATGTTGCAGCAATGCAGGGCCTTGCACGCACTCCACCCTCGTGAACAAACCTGTAGGATAATTGTTGGATGGGATTGCTGGGTCAGAGGGCATATGTGCCTATAATGTTGGCACCTGTCAGATCTCCTGCCACAGAAGAGACACCAGTGTCCCTCCCACCAGCGGTGAATGACAGCCTTTTCCCCATAAATCAGGCATCCTGGTGTGCTCTCAGCCTTTTTGACCTTGGTCAGTGTGATGAGTGAAAGAACGTTGACTCTTTTCTGTCTATGTCCTGGAATAGGTTCTTAATGTGCTTTTCTCCTATTTCCAATTTTGAACATGCTGTTTGACCATTTCTCTTTTTCCTTCTTTGCCATTGGTCTGTTTAGAGTCGCTCTTCTGGGATCCTTTGGGTAGTGTCTCTGTTCTTGGAAATTCATCTGTTTCCTCCAGGTTTTCTAATTTAGTTGGACAGAGATGAGCCAGGATGTCCCTTTGCTTTTTTCACTTTATCTGTAAATTCAGCTGCTCTTTTCTGAGCTCCTGCACTGTGTGAGGCAGCGTCACGGGCCCTGGGGATGTGGACTGTTAGCTGGTGATAAGCACAATGTGGGAAAAGAATTGAGAGCCGAGAGGGAGCTGGAGATGGTTCAGTAGGGACAGCTGGGCAGAGGGCACATGTGCAAAGGCCTGTGGGGACGCACGCCCCCGAGCAAAGGGGACGGAGCAAATTGGGGGGAGGAAGAGATGTGATCATTCAGGTTGCTGGTGGAGGGGGTGGTCTTCGGCTTCCACTTTCAGGGAGATGGTCTTGCACAGAGCAGTAGCATGATCTAGAGTTAGATTTTCACTGGGCCCCTCTGGCTGCTGTTCTGCCAACTTGGACCGAGAGCGGAGCAGAGGAGGCGTCAGGAAGGGCAGGGTTTACGGAGATGTTCTGAAGGAACATCTAATGAGCATTGCTAATGAATTGGATGTGGGGTCTGAAAAAAAGAGAGAAGCCAAAGATGGCCATGGGATTCCCGTGCGAGCCCCTGTAAAAATGAAATGGCATTTGCTGAGGTCAGGACAAGTGTAGGGAAAGCTGGTTTGGGGAGAAAGATGGGGATTGTAGTTTTGGGTGTATTCAGTTTGATGTGGTGATGTCCAGGACATTTGGATATGGGAGCCCAGGGTTCAGATGAGGCTGGAACGTCATCAGTCTATAGATGACGGTTGGATCCTTGGGATGAGATGAGATCCTCAGGAGTGAGTTGATATTGGGAGGAGAAGAGGGGGGTGTTCAACCCTGCTGTGCTGCTGAGAGGACGAGCAAAGGAGGACAGGGAATGGACCACTGGATGCAGCAACGTGGATGTCTTTAGTGACTTTGATAAGGACAGATGTTGTGAAGTAGTTTGGGCAAAGGCCAGTTTGTAGAGGTTATGGGATAGTGGGAGAGTGGAATTAGAGAGTGAAAGTATGGATAATCCTTCCAAGCAGTCATTTGCCCCTTTTGCCCCTTATATTTATTCGTTGTGTATTTGTGCTTTCCTCCTTTTTGCTTTATTAGCTTCACCGATATGTTTCACTGTTTTTCGAAGAATCAGAAATTGGATTTATTTATTAGTCCCTTCATTTTGCTATTTTAACTCCATTTTAGTTTCAGTTTGTTAATTACTTTTTTATGCTTTCATTGGGTTTATCTGGTCTTTCTTTTTTAACCTTTTGCATTGGGTAATTAATGTTTCTTGTTTATTAATATCAGTACTTAACAGCTAATTTTCCTCTATGCATTGTCTTAGCCATATCCTGCAGGTTCTGAAATGTAATATTTTTATTTTCATCATCGTCTAGATATTCTGCAATTTTGACTATTTTATTCCCTCTTTGACTCGAGTTATCTTAAAGAGTTTTAAAGCTTCCTGGTGGTAGAGTTTTGTCTTGTGGTCTTGTTATTAATATTTTTCAAGATTTAGTATATAGTGATCATAGAATGTTATCTGTACTATTTCCACTTTTCAGAATTCACTTTCTTTGTGGCCTCTTAGTCATTTTTGTACACTTCCAAGAGCATTCAAGTATATATTCCATGGTATTAATTAGATTATTTGACTACTGTCTATCCTTGTTGTGGTTTTTGCCAACTTAATCTGTAATGGACTAAGAGGGATGATTTAAAGTGTACTAATACTTTTAGTATTACTAATACTTTTCTTTCTAAATTTCCAGCAGTTCTTGCCGTATGAACGTTAATGCTATGTTATTTGGTGCATAAGCGTTCATTATTTCTAGGGCTTCATAGTGATTCTCTTCCTTGATCCCTATACACAGTGTCCTTCATTTTCTCATTTAATAGTCCCCGCCCCAGCTTTGTCTTTGTCTGATATTCGGATCAAGTCCCCTGGTTTCTCTTGGTTTGCATCTGCTTGTTACACATCTGCCTATCCTTTTGTATTACAGTTTTCTGTGTCACTTTACCTTCAGTGGGTCTTTGGGTTTTGCTTGTGATCCAGCCTGAGAATCTTTTTCTCTTTCTTTTAGCAAGCGTGCATGGCTCATTAGCATTTACTAATATGGCAGATACCTTTGGTCTTTAGTTTTTGTCACCATCGTTTATGATGTGCTTTCTGCGTTAGTAGATTTTGTGGGGGTTGTCGACTCTCACCATATGGTGTGTTTTCTTTATTTTATTTTTTGTGTATATGTCTTCTGATAATTTGGAAAGCTGTGGGGTTTTTTTTTTTCTTTACTTTCTTATTGTGGTAAAATACACATAACATAAAAAAATCATCTTAACTATTTTACGGGTACAATGGTGTGACATTTAGTATACTGACAATGCTGTATTACTTTCACCACTATCTATTTCCAGAATATTTTCATCACCCCAAACAGAAGCTCATAGCCGTTAAGTAATAACTCCTCATTTTCCCCTCCCCTCCCCTCCCCCTAGAAGCCACTATTCTAGTTTGCTGCCTCTATAAATTCACTTATTCTAAGTATTTCATATAAGAGAAGTCATACAATAGTTCTCAAAGCTCTGTTTTTGATCCAATGCTTAACTTCACAATTATAATTACACCTGTAGTCCCTCTATTTCTTTAGACGTGAATGATATCAACATTAGAATTTTCTACTTTCCTTCTCCCTTGTAGCAAATTATTTTAGTTGATTATGTTATTTTTCTATTTATTATTGTACTTCTAGTTTTGTGTGAATATCTAAATGGTTCTTTAAGTCCCTCCAACTCTAAGTAACATCAGCTGATTTATATTCCCTCCTGTCTTCCCCTCTCTTCCCTATCATTATCTTTATCAGTTCTATGTTTTCTGTTTTGTTCTTTGCTGTAATAACCTGACTCCTTGGATTTGCTTTGGATTTAGTTCTGTAGTAAGTAGAGTCGATGCCAATTGCAATCTATCCCTGGGCCAGCCTGAGTGTGTCCTCTAGAGATTTATTTAAGAAGAACTCATGGTAACTATAATTCAAAACTAAAATGTTCAAAAGTTTCTTCGGTTGACTTTATATGTGAAATATAGTTCATCTAGGCTTTAAATTCTTGGTTCATTCATTAATTCAACAAATATTCAGTACCTCTTGTGTGCCAGGTACTGTTCTAGGCACAGGGGATACAGCAAGGAGCAAAACCCACAAAAACTTTGGCTCCCTTGTAGCTAACTTTCTAGTTGGGGGAGACACACAACAGACCGTCTAAATAAGTGAAGTATGTGGTGTGCTAGATGGAGCTACGTGCTCTAGATGGAAATAAAGCAGGTGACAGGAGACCACCTGGACCTGGCTTTGTGCTTTGATGCAGAGGAGATGCCCCCATGGAATCACCCATCCCAAACCCTTGCACATATTCCCACTGATGCAAATAGTGTGGTTTGGCCCTGTCCTTTGGTGTGTCACTCACTTTGGAGAGGTGGGCATTGTCAGAGCCCCTCCCTCAAGTACTCCCCACATCCCTGCCAACATACACCCCTTTGGGAAGCCTTGTCTTCTTTTTGTGTACGGGGCTTCAGTGGCCTCCTAGCTTGCTTGAAAATGCTTTATCCGTTTGGAACTGTAATCAGATCCAAGTAGCAGAAACCCAGCTGTGGTACTGTAACCAAGTGGGGCTCTAAGTGAGGAGGTGGAAAGTCCAGGGTTGCCACTGGGAGCCAGATTTCTCCAGGCTTTTCACTTCACCTCCATCAACAAGTGCCCTTCACTCTCATGCTTGCAAGATGGCCGAACCTCTCCTCAGTTTCATGTCTTCCTCTCAGTAGCCCTCCACTTACATGCCATTGGTCAGGTGGGACTCGCAGCTGTCCCTGCCTGCAAGGGGGTCTGGGAAGGTATCTGTGACTGGGCACATTGCCATATAAATGGATTAGTGGACAGGGGATTCACAGCGCCTGCCACAGATAGAGTTTTTATTTCTATGCCTCACTGTCCTTATTGTTTGGAGAGGATTTCAAGAGAAGAAAGGACAGAGGCACTCAGCACTGCCAATCAAAGCTGTAAGTGCTCAGTGGACCTGTTTATGCATACAGACTGGTCTCTTGGCCCATCTCTGTGCCAGGAACACCCAGGTTTCACTCCCATGGCCTTGTCTGATATCATCACATCTAGTGGTGTGATTCCAAGATACATTATTATGAATATATCTGCATCTGATTTTAATATGTTCTAGTTTTGTTATAGCAAGGGTGATCATATAATTTGTCATTTACATCAGATTCTTTTGAGAGTGAAGGGGAAACACTATTAAGAATGATGCTGAAACAATAGGTGGTAACTGGGACGAAGCTAAGACTATATTACTATTGATGTAGATGAACCCTATTGTAAGTTGATCATTTATCTTACAGATTGAAATATCTTCATATCTGAACTCTCTTATTAGTATCAATAATTAGCCCATCAAGTATGTTAGATATTCCATGTAAATTATCTGCAAATAAATATAACTCTGGTTCTTCTATTCCAATCCTGATACTCTATGCATTTTTCTTGTCTTATTGCATGGGCAAGGGGCTCTAGTACTATACTGAACCATAGTGATAGCAGGCTCCCTTATCTTGCTTTGTCTTAAAGTTACAAGGTTCACATTATCTAGAAAACAAAGAAAAGCCATTTTCTCAGAGAAAACCTGGCTTTTCCTGATCTTGAGGGCAAGAGAACCGTTCATCGTGGCACCCCACAGAGGAGACACTGCGTAATATTTTGTTTCCTTCTGTTTCCCCCAGAAAACCCTTTTGCCGTGCCTCAGGATGGGGGAGGTGAGATCTGAAGCAGCTGGTGCAGCTTACAAAGAAGAACAACTTCTAACAGAGATGCCAGAGAGAGCTGAGACTGCAGTGGTTGTGGCAGCAGAGAAGGAAATGCCACTGAAACCCCTTCCCATGGACTCCTAAGACTAGGAGCAACTCAGGGGTGGGGATGACAGGGTGCAGGGGAGGGGGTTCCAAGCCACCTGTCCACAAGCAATAGTCCCATTTTGGGCTGGTGGCTTCTGAGTGGTGATGCTGTTATGGACCCAGGATGACCAACCCTGAGCTGCTCTGGCCGGTTAAAGCCAGGAAGATTTAGACCTGTAAGTTGGACTTGTGGTTCAAACACTGAAGCTTCCCCTGCCTCACCTCCCCTCAGTAGCGGCCCTTTGGGCCTGTCAGAATATTGAGTGTGAATGTGTGTGTGCGCATGTGTGCGTGTGTGTGATTTGGAGCGTTCTCTTTATCTGGTTGGTTGGTTTTCTCTGGGGTCCACCCCCTCAAGTTCCCTGATGGGCTCACGTCACCAGGTGACTAATGACCTGTCCAGTGCCCAGGGCTCAAACTTCTTGCTAAAGGGAGCAGGAGTAAACCAGCTGGGGCTGGCCGAGCCCAGGGCATGGCCCTGCTGTGCCTCAGAGGGCAGCACTGGGAGGACTGAAAATACCAGTTGGAGTCTTTGCTTATGGAATTTGTTCCCATGAGAAGGAAATACTAAAGGATGCATCTCAGGCACAACTGGGCAGGGGCCAAGCCCAGCCGCTCACCCACGCCTCCCCACACTAGTGAGGAGGACAGGGTTAACCCCCTGCAGAACAGCCCCGAGCAGGTGGGGGGCAGGCCAGGGCTGCACAGCTGGGAGAAGTCCAGCCCGTGGCTCTGACACCCAAATCCAGTTCCACTTCCCTGGACAGGGCGTGCTCCCCCAGCCCAGGGTGTGCTCCCCCAGCCCAGGGCGTGCTCCCCCAGCCCAGGGCGTGCTCCTCCAGCCCAATTCACTTGAGCATCTGCCCAATGCCTTCTCAATGGGGAGGCCTTCTCCTGGAGTCATCACACACCGGCCCAAAACCCTCGTGCACCCTCATACCCTGCCTAAGCACCTACTGCATACCAGCCCCATGCTGAGCAGAGGTGGGGACGAGAGGTGAGTCAGGTTCCAGCCCTGCTGCAGGGAACATCCTATCTGGCGGGACAGACAGACACACAGATCTTCACTGGACAAGGTGCCAGGTGCTGTGGACACCCAGCAGAAAGGTACTAGCTTTGCCTGGGAAATTCACACTTGAGGGTGGGAAATCCACACAAACCTGAGAGTCTGTGGCACCCACCCACAGGGCCCACCACCTCCCCCAGCCACTGCCCCAGGCACATAGGAAAGGACGCCGCCTGGGAAATGAGGGCACAGACCCCCAAGGGCCACGCCGCCAGTGTAGACACGCCCATTCTGCCGGTGTTATGTGATTCCAGACTCTCCCCCACTCTTCGCAGGGTGGACCCCATCCACTAACTGCCTGTCACCTCCTGACTGTGACTCTTCACTTAGACCCAGGGTTGTCACACACAGACCATCCGTTCATGGGACCGAGCAGTGAGCAAAAGGCCCTGCTCGTGGGGCTGGCAGTGTAGCTGTAGGGAGCAGTGGTGGGGAAATGAATAGCAGATAAGAAAGATTATCACTAGTGGTGAGTGTTCTGCTGAGAATTCAGTCAAAGTGACAAAGCTTGGAAAGCCTGGGGAGGCTGTTCTGTGTGGGTGCTAGTTAAGCCTGGATCTGGGGGATAAGATAGAGCCAGCTGTGGGCATTAAAGACAAGGGCAAGAGCTGTGCCCAGGCGGAGCCACAGGCAAAGTGGGCGAATCTTCTCTTGGGGGGGTCTCGATTAGGGGTAGGCACAGCTTCCTTTCCCCTGGACGCTGAGTCATCTTAGGGCTTGCCTTGTTCATATCGAGCAGTGGTGACATGGAAGCGTGCAGGTGGATCACCCCATACCTGCATGCCACGTGCAGAAAGAGCCCAAGACTGGGGTCAGGGGTGGGTTCCCAAGACCCAGATTCTAACATCAGCTCTGCCACCAGGAGCAGTGTAGCCTCAGGCAAGTGCTGTGCCCCTCTGACCTCAGTTTCCCCATCTGTAAGAAGAAAGGGTCAGGCCAGGTACTTTTTAAGCCTCCAGCACCTTGTGGTTCTGGATAGAGCTGAGATGGCGGTACACACAAAAGGCACCCCCTTTGCCAAGAGGGAGCTGGTGGCCTTGCCCCTCTCCCCTGAAAGCCCCTGCCACAGAGGCCCACCAGGACCAGGGGTCACCAGATTTGAATCCCTGGAGATCTGCAACCTTGCAGGAAGCTCCTCCTGGTACATCCATTAAGTCTTTTTTGGATTAACAGCTGAGTGAGGAGCCACTGTCCACCGAGCCCCCAGGCGGGCTTCCTGTCGCTGGCTGCTCCCAGAGGCTGCCTGGCCTCCTGGCAGAGCCCCCAGGCAGCCGGGCTGAGGACTGGAACATTCTGTTGAAAGAAGGTGGGCTCCCATCCACTCAGCTCGGTAGAGTTCACCAAGACTCACCAAACCCGTGGCGGGGCAGCCTGGGGGACGGACGCATGGTGCAGAGCCCCGGTGAGCGGCCCACCTGCTCCCGGGGGAATCGCCTAACCGTCCAGACCACCCCCCCTCCGTTTCTTAGCTCTCATGGGGTTGTTGAGAGGGAGAGAATGGCGTGCAGTGGGCGGATTCCCCGGAGGAAGGCGAGGCTGGTGCCGAAGGCGCGGGAGGGGCTCCGCTTAGCAGAGAGCGAAGTTCCATCCCGTGGCGGTGGGGAGACCTGTCCCCGTGCTGCTGTGGCCGGCGGGTGTGCCAGTTAGAAAATGTCCCTGGGCACGGGATGCAGGGTAGTGACAAGTTCAAGTCTAGATTTATAGAGTTCTTGTTTTCTAAGTGACTCTCAACCCTGATTTTGCAAGCTGCCTACTTTTACTTTCTACTGTCAGCTTCTGGCCAATCACCACATAATTTGTATGAAAGTAAATAATTTACCTACATGAATCAAAAGGGAAAAAACAGAAGAGGAAAAAGCTGATGACAGTAGCTCCTCCGAGGACTTTGTATTTGATACCCACCTGTGCAATGCACGCCCTGAACCTGTGAGGACCTTTTCCCGCAGGGAACTGTGTGTTATTTATAAGCAGTTTTATGCTTCCTTCCCATCGGCATGGGGTGCAATTGCGTGGCTTGAAGCTCGAGTCAGAACCAGTATCTGGCAGTGCCTGTTGAACCCCTGAATTGGCCCTGGACCCCAGAGGAGTGGCTGCTCCCTTCACACACGCTTGGACCCTCACCAACATGACACAGGCCTTAACTGAAAACTCACTTGCACACGTGCACACGTGCTCATGTGCACAGATACATTCTGCAGGGAAAGCCAGCCTCTCTTGCCATCTCTGATGCTTTAGGAAAACAGCAGGTAGGCAGCTAGCCTTTCTAGCATGGGTGACATCTCCCGGCATCCCCAGAAAAAACTTGCAGGCAAATTCAGTTGCAGGGCTGGACAGGACATGGGTGTGTTCGGGGGAGCGTGGCCAGAACGTAACCGGCCTCTTTGGCCGAAAGACATCCGCCAACTCATTAAGAACTGAAGTCATCTGTAAGTCCTTTCCACAAAATGAACCTGTGGGCATGGGTGGGGCCACCCCTGAGTGCTGAGCACCTCAAGACTCACCCAGACCCCTGTCCTCGCCAGGTGGGGACCTGAGTCGGCTCTGTGCCTCCCTCCACCCGCTCCCCCTGCCTCGGCCCCTGCCCCCAGGCCACTTAGCTCTCTCTTTGCAGCTTCTACTGGGGATTGTAGAGTCCAGCCACAAACTTTCGTTTTCCCCGTTTTTCCTGGTTTATATTAATTATCCCACTTGGGTGATTGACCCCGCCATCAGGAAGAGTCAAGTCACAGGTGGCTTTCAGAGGGGTTATTTTAAGCATTTCTTGCCCGTGTGGAAGGACAATTGCTTCATTGCAGGGGGACATCCATGTGGGTCCCTCACACAGCTGCCGATGAGACCTGGGTTTGGAACAGTAGATGCGGCTCTCAGGGCTGCGTGATGAAGCTGCTCCCCTGAGACCACCGAGTTGGGACTCGCCAGCCCCACCGAGGGCCTGGAAGGCGAGAGGGGCAGGCACCCGTGAGGGGCACATCCTGCCCTGAGCTGCCACAACCAGAAACGCATCCGTAGGCGGGGGTCACACCCACTGCGTGCCGGCCGCCACCTAAGCTCCCCCTTGGCGCAGGCACATCATGGGATGGCTGTGAGAAACTCACACTGAAATCAGGCAGCCAGGTGAGAGAGAAGAGGTTGGGGTGCCCTGGGCAAGCCATTCACACGTGTGCATGGTCATTTACCTGCTCCACGAATATTTGCTGAGCCCCTGTCACGCACCTGACGTGTACAGGGTGGTTTCTGTACACATGGCCCTTATGGGAGCAGTTTTCTGCTGCAGACAGAGCTGCCAGGGAGCACAGCATGGCTGTGGGAGAGGGAGAGAGCACCTGGGAATAATGAGCTGCACCTAAGAGGAACTATCAGACCCACAAAACAAATAAGTAATGCGCACCTATGCCATCCACAAAAGGATCCTTGGAGGGGGCAGTGGCCACCTAACTTTCCAGTCCAAGACTGTGGCACACAGTTGATGATAGATGATGAGTGAGCAGACCATTAGTCACTCTGTACCTAAAACTCCTATCTTCACATCAAAGCCCTGACCGAGACACCCTCGGCAGATGGAAATCCAGGCCAACCACAACCTGAACTTTGAGGGCACCATTCTCAACATTGTCACATAAATGGTACTGCGCTCCAAGGGGCACCGTTTACATAGACCACGTTGTGAAGTGTGCCCCCTGGAGTTGTGCAAGGCGACATATACCCTGTTGAATTGCCCTAAACCGACCTCCAAAATGTGCGGGGTCCCACTGCAGTCAGAGCCAGGGCCCCCTGCGCACGCTGCAGATGACACAGCGATCTGTGGGCATGGAGGGCTGGTCGTGGCTGGGACCAAGCGTATGGCCTAAGGGAGTCGCTTGGCTCTGCACCTGGTTTCCCACACAGCTGCTGCTTCCCCTTTCTTCCTTGTTTTCTATTGGGGTCTGGCAGGCAAAGAACCAGCCAACCAGAGTCTGGATGATGTGCTGCAGCTAAGTGGGGAGTATGCAAGCGAGGGGCTGCGTCACCTTAACAAGGTAGAAAGCACGCCCTCCCCCCCCCAGAAAAAAAAAGTTTGGTGTGTCCTCCCCAGGGTTGGCCGAGCAAGGCGGGGGACCAGCTGTGTGGTGGGGCATGGGGGAGCCGGGGTCCTCGCCTATAAACTCTGATTTCATGTGATCGGGCATGGGGTTTCTCTGAGCACCGATGACTGGGAAAACCAAAAACCAATAATATTCCTAATACTATTAATAATATTAATATAATGTAATAATAATGATGACGTGTTTTACACTGCTGTTGCACTGCTTTTGTCTTTATATACAGTAGTTTTTATAAAGACGTCCTTAGATTTTAATAAAGGAGTGTCATGTCAACTGTTCCCTATATTAAAACTTGCTTTCATGTTTCAAAATGTGCTTGCGGGAAGCTGCACGTGTGTTATTTGTCACCCTCTGTCGGGAGGGTGGTGGATTGGGGCCCAGGTGCCATCTAGGGTGGCACCAGGGGCAGCTGTTCACATGAGTCCATTCCAGAGACCTACAGGTGAGCCCAGTGTCAAGGGCGAGCTGGGGGGACTGGGTGGAGGCCCAGCTGCAAAGGGAGCAGGAGTGAGGGGACTTGGGGGGAGAGCTGCGGCAGACCCTCAGGCTGCCTGGGACCCCTGCTTCGTGCCAGGTACCTCTAACTTATTATCTCAATTCACCCTCGTGATCCACTTTATCTGGGGGCCCAAAGGTCCCCAATTCCTGAAATTGGATGAAGGGGATCGCAGATTGCACTCCTACTCTCACCTCTCAACTCAACACAATAGTGGCTGTCCTGACCAGGACACGAAGGCCAGAAAAGGACATCACAGGCAGCCAGATCAGAAAAGAAGGAATAAATCTGTCCCCTCTGTTTGCCAAGGACATGATTGTCTACTGGGAAGACCCCAAATATTCTACAAAAGACTCCCCAAACTAATGAGCTCAGCACAGTTGCAGAATACAAAATGAACATACAAAAAAATCAATTGTGTTTATATTTACTAGTAATGAACATGTAGACACCAACATTAAAAATGCAGTTCCATTTGCAATTGTTGAAAAGATGAAATACTTAGTTGTAAATTTAACAAAACACATACAGGACTTATATGCTGAAACCTGTAAAATGCTGACAAAAGAATCAGAGAAGATCTAAATAAATGAAGGGGCATTCCTTGTTTGTGGATGGGCAAACTCAACATGTTAAACATGTCAATTCTCCCCAAATCGATGTACAAGTTTAATGTAATTCTTAGCAAAGTCCTGGGAATTTTTTTTAGGCAAAGGAACTAGAATAGCTAAAATAATTTTGAAAAAGAATAAAATGGGAGGAATCCATCTATCGGATTTCAAAACTTATTATGCAGACGCAGTAACCAAGACTGTGTGGCAGAGGGATCACCGCACAGCTCAGTGGGACAGAGCAGAGAACCCAGAAACAGACCCACAAATGTACGTAGTCCAACTGATCCTGATAAAGACGCAAAAGCAACCCAATGAAGGAAAGATCGCCTTTTAACCAATGGGGCTGGTGCAATTGACTTTCTAGGGCCAAAAAACCTCACCGAAAAACAGCCTCGTTTCACACCTTACAAACAAATTAACTCACAATGAATTATGGACTCAAATGTAAAACAAAACTATTGAGCTTTAAAATAAGTACAAGAGGAAATCCTCTGGGTCTAAGCAATACTATAGAAGAATTAAACATGAGTAAGAAAACTACCAAGTGGACATATACAGAACAAACATCCAACAACCACAAAATACACATTTTTTTTTTCAAGCAGACACACAACCTTTGCAAAAGTTACCACATACTGGCAATTAGGCAAGTGTCAACCAACTTCAGAAGACTTTATCTGACCACAGTGCCACTGAGATAGAAATCTGTGGGGGCAATAAAGGATAACAAGAAAATTACCACTTGTTTGGGAAACCAGAAATTTACTTATAAATAGCTTTAGGGAAAAAAAAGAAATCATAATAGAAATTAGAAAATATTTTAAACATTAAGAAGCTGTTACACATTCAAAGCTGTGCATGCAGCTAAGTTAGTGCCTAAAGGGAAATGTAAGTAAGCTTTAAGAACATATATTGGTTGTGGTGGCTTGGAGCTATGTACCCCAGAAAACATGTTCTTGATCTTGGAGCTATGTACCCCAGAAAACATGTTCTTGATCTTAATCCATTCCGTGGGTACAGGCCCATTGTAAATAAGCTCTCTTTAAGATGTTGCTTCAGTTAAGGTATGGGCCAAAGGAATCAGGTTGGGCTTTAATCCGTATTACTGGAGTCCGTCATAACCAGAGTGAAAATCAGGCAGGAAGAAGCCATATGGAGAAGGTGAAAGCAAACAGCACCTGGAAGAGAAAGGAGAGTCCAGGAGAGGCCGCCATGCGCAGTGCCATGAGACCGAAAAGCCAAGGACCAAGGATGGCTGGCAGCCAGCCCCAGCACTGCGACTGTATTCTGGAAGAAAGCATCGCTTTGTTGACGCCATGATTTTGGACTTCTTCTAAGCCTCAAACTCATGAGCTGATAAGTTCCCATTGTTTAAGCCAACCCATGGCCTGGTGTTTGTTTCAGCAACAAGGGAAATTGAAACATTGGTCAAAAAAGAAACCCTGAAAATTAATGATTTACCATCCTCCTCATGAATTAAAGACAGAACAGCCAAGTAAATACAAAGTAAAAGGTGGAGAACAATGAAGATAAATACAAAAAAAATAATAATGAAAAAAGGAAATAAACATTCCATAGATAGGCTCAGCAGAGCCCAGAGCTAGTTCACTGAAAAGAAAATTAATTACATTGGATAAATCCCTGGAAAAACTCATCAAGCAAAAGAGAGAATGCATGAATTCTGAGTACTAGGAATTAAAAAGAAGACATCACTATAAAAACAGCAGTTGGAAACAAAAGATAAGAGACCATTTTGAACATTTTTAGGAAAAACATTTGAAAATCTAGAAGAAATGTACAATTTTCTTAAAAAAATTAAGTGTTCCCAAAACTGATACTAGAAAAATAGACTTCTGAATAGCCCTATAATTATTAAATAAATTGAACCCATAGGCAAATACTTCCCACAAAGAAAATTCCAGGCCTTGCAAATTCAACCAAACATTTGAGGAAGAAAGAATGTCCATCTTACAGAATCTCTTCCAAAGAACAGAAAAATAGGAAACCCTCCTTGACTCATTTTGTGACGCCAGAATAACCCTGATTCCAAAATCTGAGAAGGTGAGTTGCCCTAATGAGCTAAATGCAAAATCTCCAACAAAATAGGGCAAAATGAATTCGGCGTGACCTAGTCAGCTGTAGCCCAGAAATTCCAAGTTGGTTTAGTATCAGAAACAATAAATATAACTCACAGCATTAACAGATTAAAGAGAAAAATATAATTGTTTTAAGAGATATAGGAAAAAAACTCATAAAAGTCAACATTCATTCAAGTTCAAAATGCTACGCAACCTAAGAGTATAAAGGCACTTTTCTTTTTTTTTTTTTTTGACTTTTTCAAAAGGGATTTATTAGGTTGCTAAAGGCACTTTTCTTAAAATAAATAATTGATACCTACAAAAAAAAACTTTCAGAAAATATCTTAATGCTTAAAATATTGAAAGCGCTCCTTTCAGACCAGGAGCGAGCCAAGCTATCACTTGACCCAATGTTGAACAAGAAATCCTAGGCAGCACAGTAAGGCAAAGATACGAAGTAAAAGATTGTAAAGATTGAAAATCAGACAGAAAGTGAAATTGCATTTTCACAAATGCTATGATTGCATATGTGGTAGGAAATCCAAAATAATCTAATGTAAATCAAACCCAGTGGCTAAGCATAAAAAAATGTATATTTTATTCATGAAAATTCTAGCATGGCTTGGTAAGAATATTTTCCACTGAGCGACCTCCAACCTGTCCTCCATCAACTCGACTCATGACCACCAAGGGGTAAGGGTAAGATAAGTATAAGGGACATGCATCAGCTCTTTAATATTTGGCCCAGAAGTGATTCTGTCACTTCCGCTTACACTACTTTGTTTGGATCTAATCACTGGGCTCCATCCCATTGCCAGAGACCCAGGACATGTGGACTTCCTGTGTGCCCCCCTGGCCACCATATACGGGGATCACTCTTCTCCCCACACGTGGAACACACACCTTCTGAAGAGGAACCACCCACAGCTCCCGCAGCATCACTGAATCCAGCTTGAAACCCAAGATCATCAGCCGTGTCTCCGTTGGGTTCGTCCATGCCTCCCCCTTGATTTTGAGACCCAAAATCTAAAAAGAGGCACATTATTTGCCTCGTGTAAAGGCCCAGCCGTCAAAGATGGAGCCTGGTCAGGTTCACTGCAGTGAACACTGCCCCTGGGAAATGGGAAGAGTGAAGGCAGGTAGTGGGCACAGGTCGGTGGCAATTCTAAAATCCTGGGGGCGGACAGTTGTGAAGTCCCCTTCGCTGGAGCAGGGGGTGCATTTCTTGATGAGGCTTTTCTGGGAGGAGGTCCCTTGTTCGCCGTTCCCCCCGACCGTGCCATTCTGGCATCTTTTCTTGGCACATCTGTCACGGGCATGGGAGAAAGTGCTTTTCTAGGGAGCTGTGAAACTCTGAGCTGCTGTCTGCCCCTGGAAGATGGAGGGTTGTTTTAAGTAACGAACAGTCAAACCCCTTTGAAAAATAAGCTTTGGGTTTTTTTGGCAATACGATTTAAAAAAGAAATAAGCTTCTGATTTATATGTTTCCATGTAGTTCACATGCAATAATTCCACCCAAAAGTTCTTTTGGGGATATAAATCTCAATTTTATTTTCTTGCCTTTTTGTTTCCAGTCTTACTCACACACAGTATAATAGAAGCTACCTTGAGTCTATTTGGATTTTTTTTTTTCCACTCACTGATTGAATCACTCTGGGATTCATCGGGGCATCACTCTGGACAAACCAACAAAATCTCATGTCCTACCTAAGATTCCAAGTACTTATGGTGTTCAATCAAGCTATCTACATAAGTTATATTAGGAAATGCACTCGTCAAAATATAAATTCTGTACCAAATAAACATTTTTTCTTTAGTCTCACACATAAGGTGAAATTTTAAAAATATTAATTATCATCTATTTTCAGCACCCTGCAGTAATGACATTCCTTTGTTCTTCCTCATGCAAAAACGTTTTTAAAATTTGTACGTTTACTCACTATTATTACACACTCTAGGCATTCCTAGATTATACTGGAAAGAAAGATAGACGATAAAGATTGAGATGGTATAATCTATTTGGATCTTTCTAATCTGCTTTTTGCCCTCAGGTAGCTGGGCCCTTGTGGCTCAATGAATTTCTCAGTCCCATGACAAGTTATCTGGTATCCTGAAGCAGTTAGCTTTTCCAACTTTGCTAAACTCCCAATTTATGCAATTTCTCTATTCCCTTTGTTCTGCTTTCAAACCAGCCACCTCTACTCTGAGTCCACGTCTTTTTTGCAACACTTTGCTGAATTTAGTCATTAGTAGCCAAAACACACGTAATATTCTACTTTCTACCCCCTGTACTACTATTGCAAGTTCAATAGGCTGTAAATTAATGCAGGTACCCATTTAACTAAACGTGCCACGATTATATAACACGGATTGCCAGCCCCAGCCACTAATATCAATTTCCTTCAGATCCCCACCTGTCCCTAAGCTAATGCCATATATATTCTAACTTTTTGCTGCAGCAGCACGAGTTATTAGCAAAGACAGGATAGGCTCTGCTGAGGTGACAACCAAGGGTGATTGCCTAGAGATGAGACCAGGTTACTCTCCAGGGAAGCTCTCCTCCATAAGGTGCTGCAGGGATCCAGCTGTTTTCCTCCCGTGTCACCACAATCTCAACAGCTTTGCAGTGGCAAATACCTCTGCAAGGAAATGGAAAAATATAGAAGACACTCTTAATTGCTTCATCCTGGAAACAGTTATATATTGCCTTCCTAAAACTCCCCCAATTAAAATATACTGCAAAGACACTAAAATCAATATGCTATTGGCATTGGAATAGACAAATTGATGAGAATGTAGAACTATGTGTGAGGATACCTGGTAATTTAATATAACAGAAATAAGATTTCGAGATAGTAGGGATTTATTGATTAATACATAAGTGTGATGATGATTTATTAATTAAACCACAGTTATTTAACAATTGATATTAGCCTTGTTGGCTACTCATCCAGAAGAAAATAAAATTGAACCCCTATTTTAGTGACATAAAAAAGTAACCTTTATATTAAAGACGTAAATAAAACAATAAAAATTCAGCAAGAAATTCTGAAGGGTTATATGAACACCCTTGAGGTTTGGGGAGCTTTCCTGATTGAGATGAGGCACCCAGAAGATACAGGAGAAATGATAGACATTTGATAGTACAAAAATTAATTTTTTTGTATGACAAAAAATAACACAAAGTCAATATATAAACAAGAAATTTGGAACACAGAGGATACTTATAAGAATATGGTTGAATATGCAGAGAGCATGCCCAAATTGACAAGAAGGGACTAAACAACCCAATAGAAAGGGAAAGAAAAAGAGAAAAGGACTCCAAGAGGCAATTCAGAGAACTAATATAAATGACTAACAAATTTATGAAAAGACTGTCAAATATCTGGCATGGGGAAAAACAAATTAAAAATAACAAGGTATCATTTAACATCTCTTGCATGGGCAGAAATTAAATCTACAAATCTATTGTTAGCATCTAGGCGAGAAAAGTTTACTCTAGGCACTATTGCTAGCGATGAAAATTATTATCATTTTTACTGAAAGCAATCTGGAAATATTTATTAAGATTAAAAATACATAAAACCCTTTGGCCCAGTAACTCCCTCCTGAGAATCCATTAAAAGAAAATATGCCCATGAGTCATGAGTCATGATAAATGTACAAGGGTATTGCTTATCAACAGGGGAAGGGGACTCAGTAGTGTGTTAGCAAGTGATAGACAAATGGCCTCCAAAAAAGAATGCAAATGTATACACATTTATAATAAAACGTTTAATATAAAGGACTTGTGGCACAAAGTTTACAAACAATAATACAATAAGCAATGCTCTGTATTATACCTATCATATAGTCAATTGATTGTCACAGAATGCTTTCGTTCATTTTTGCCAAACTCTTCTATCTGTGCAAATGATTGAGTTCCAACATGAATGTTCATTGATATTTTCCATTTTTTTTGGTTGTTAGACAGTGAGATGAAACTGAACAACAGAGGCATATGCTGGAGTTGGGCTCATTTATCAACAGCATGGGTGACTTGCTTTGCTGAACTAGGTAATAGTTTTCAAATACTGGAAGAACATTTCCTCAAATTACTTGTGCTCTTCACATCACAAAGCAATAGCTACAGACATGACACACTTTAAAGTTGAATTTGCATTATTAACATTTTCTCCATCACTTTCTTAAGTCTCTTCTAGACAGTCAACAAAACAATAAATCAAGCCCTGATTATGTAGTGTTTGCCAATTTCCATCGAGCCTGTACTTTCACTGTGGCCAATTTTAAACAACCAAAGTGACATTTCTGAACACAGGGCTGGGAAGAGATGGAGAGAGAGAGGCACACCATTACCTTGCATTTTACAAGAGATGTAAATCACCTCAAGAATATAGATAATGGGTGCAATTATCTAGGTCTCATAGATAATAGAAAAAATATAACTGCTTATCATTTTAGGTATAATCATTAGGATTTGATGGGTTTTTATTTATTATCTTTGTTTTTAATATAATACATTTCATTATAAGTGTACGTAATTTAATTTTTAATGGCTCTGTTTAACAATCAGCTCATGAAATTCCAGAAGAGTTAATAAGAGGCTCTCATGAGCCAGTATATGCAGATTCCAGCACACCAATAGGATAGGTAGACTAACAGAAAATGGTGTACTGTGGAAATTACATAACTATTTAAAAGAACTCATTGGAGCTCTAGTAGGGAAATTGAAAGGATTTTCACAAAGAACTATTGAATAAGAAAAGCAAAAAAAGAGTATGCTACTTAGCACATTTTTGTAATGCAATGACCCCTTCCTCTCCGAAAACAACTTCCACGTGTGTGCATGTTAAGTGATTGTATGAATATTCAGAACACTGAGTTAGCCTGAATTGGGGGTATAGGGTGCGATGTGTGAGAAGTAGAAAAGGCAGCCAAGTGAAATTGGAAGAAAAAAAATAAAGACCGCCAATAAAATAAACTGGGCATATGTTATCACGTTTTAGCACTTATGTATATGTACATATGCATGTGTTCATGTCATTAAAATGCATTTTTCAGCCAAGCCTTCCGTTGGACTGTTGTTTCGGTTATCTATTGCTGTATAACAAACCATTTACATTTACTAAACTTAGTAGCTTAAAATAACGACCATTTACTATGACAATTCTATGGGTTGAGCCCAGGTTTCTTCTGTTTTCTGTGGTGTTGGCTGGGACCCTGGGACGGTCGAAAGGTTCATTGAGATCTCCTCACCTGGATGGCTAAAAACTGGGAGCTCAGCGGGGGCTGTCAGGTGGTGACCCAGTTCTCCAGGTGGGCCCTTCCACCTGGCTCCTTGGCCTTCCTCCCATCATGGCAAGCAGGTTCTGAGAAGGAGCATTCCAAGAGGCAGAGGCTGGAGCTGCAGCATTTCTGCCAAATTCTATTGGTCAAAACAGGTCACAGGATCCGCCCAGGTTCAAGGGGATGAGAAATAGAATCTAGCCTTTGGTGGAAAAGTGGCAAAGCCATGCTGTAACAGCGCATGTGGAACGGGAAGTGTTGCTGTGGCTATCATGGGAAACACAATATGCCCCAACAGTGAAGGCCCTTGCCCACCGGGCCTCCATGCGGAATCAAAGGGTTGTGGATAACTGGAGCTGGAAGGAACATTAGTGAGCACAGATCAAATACCTCGTTTCAACAATAGGGAAATTGAGACCCAGAGGGGAGGGTAACATCATCACACAGCTGATCAATAGCTGGGCCTGAATGCCAGTCAGGTCTCCAGGGTCTCCAGGTTCGATGCCAGCCTTGTCACCCACATTTCTCCAGTAACTCCAGTTGTTCAGGCAGACGGGTGAATCTGTTGTTGCCCAGACACCACCTGCATCCATCCATTCACCTATCCAACCACCCACCCATCCATCCATCTGCACAACCATCCATTCATGTGTCTGTCCATCTGACCATCTGTCCATCCATCCTTTTATTCCTGGCTCTAGGGCGGGCACTGAAGGCTCATTATCCCAAATTCATTGTATGATTCCAACCAGCCCCTTCCCCTCACTTCCCTGGGGTGAGGGCTCTGCCAAACCCTTAGTGGCAATGCCTCGGAGAGCCGAGTTGTGACTTTCCCCAGACTGAGCTGTCTGTAGCAATGATTATATTGCAGCCTAAAAGTGATGCTGTTTCTCATATTCCACCACAGAACATGCCCCCTTGACTGCAGGAAAACTCTATCCCTGTTCAGAAAAGCACCACACATTACCAAGCCCACTCTGTATTCAATCTAAGTTGACCATTTTAATTTGAGATTTTTCACCCAATTTCAATGTTAACAATTATAATAACAACAACAGCTACCATTTTCTGTACTTTGTGTGTTCTAAGCACTGTGCTGAACATTCTAATATTTTAGCTTATTTAATCCTCATAACAAACATAAGAGGTGGGCATGACTATTATTCCCCTTTTACTGGTGACAATGAGAGATTTGCAAATTTGCAAAAGGCACAAAGATGTTACATCTCTATGGTCACTGCTCATGACAACTAGAATTGTTGAACACCTGTCACATGCAGGCCCTGGACCCTACACACACACATCCATTCATTCATTCAATCTCCAATAAGTATTTATTGAGTGCTTAATGTATGCCCTTGAAGGAGATTCCATTCTAATAGAAGGAGAGAGAGGATAAACAATAAACATGATACATGAGTAAACATAGTAGTATGTGGAGGTGGTGAATGCTGTGGGAAAAAGAAAAGGCAGAATGAGGTGGGGTGAGGAGTTTGCAGTATGGAAGAAGGTGGTGAGAATGGGTCTCATTGAGAAGGTAAGCAAAGACTTCAAGGAGGTGAGGAGGTAATCCAGAAGATATCTGGAGAAAGAGCCTCTAAGCAGCAGGAACAGCAAGTACAAGGGCC
>PVIY010043687.1:0-20173 GCA_004026745.1 Myrmecophaga tridactyla
TCTACATGTTAAAACACTCAATAAAAGAATTGTTTTTGTGGAAAACACACATTGCCACAATAGGTTCAAGAAGTATAAAATATTGAAAGACCAAATATTAAGGAATAAATAGAGAAGTAGAAACAGTACTACCTCCAAAAATGACAGTTATCACTCAAATATTCATGGAATTGAGGATTTCCATGCTAAGTAAATAGATAAATCACAGTTGATTTTATAATCATGATACTAAAACTCAAGAAAGATTGTAACAAAACAAAATAAAATTAGACCAAACCTAGAAAATTAAATCCAGCAAGACAGTAAAAGAATAACACAACAGGAGGCAATAAACATTAGTAAAATAATGTAAATATGGTTTCATAGGAAATCACAATATAATTCACTGCACCCTTAGGTCAAAGTGAAAACCCCATGATCATCTGGATAGATGTGAAAAGGCAAGAAAAATATGCTTCTTCTTAGGATGTAGAAAACTATAAGGGAAGTTTGCTTCTCTCCACCACAATGGAGGAAAAACCAGATAATCTACAAAATTACCATGGTTCCTGAACCCATCAAAAAGCTGATGTCACAAGGCAATCAGCTGAACTGGATTTCAAAAAGGGACAAATTCATTTGAGGAGAAATGAAACACACAGACTGTTTTTTTCTTGGGGAAACACAGAAGAAAGAAGTGGCCACACAAGGTAGCAGCAGCCCAATAATAGAGAAATTTGAAAGTTGTGATGTGATGAAGGTAATTATAGCAACAACAGACTCAAACTCAGTTCAACCGTTCGATAGATTGTCTCAACACCACCACCACCCTGTGCACACTCCTGGGCTCACAGAAGAAGGAGCATGCCCTCTCAGGGCAATAGTACTTTCTGCTCATCTTCTACACACAACACATAAAAATTCAATGAATTTATGATACACTAAAAAGTAAATTTAAAAAATATCAAGAGATAAAGTGGTCAATAGAACCAGACCCAGAGATGATCCAGATATTGAAACTATCATCTAGGAACCTTAAAATAACTGATAAATGTTTTAAATGATATAGTGGGAAAGGTGGATAACATTCAAATGGATAGGGAATTTCAGCAAAGAGATGGAATCTATAAATAGTCATTGGGAATGCTACAAACAACACATATCAGAGACGAAGAATTCCTTTGACAGGATTTTTACTGAACTACACTCAGAAAAGTGAATTTGAAGATAGGTCAATAGACATTATCCAAACTGAAGAACAAAGGGGGGAAAAAGTAAAAAAAAAAAGATCTAAAACTATAGCACAGAATAAATTTGGAATCACAGAAGCGAAATATTGTAAGAGACAGTGGCTAAGAAATTCTCCAAGATTACTGAAGGACAACAAACCACAAATCCAAGAAGCTCAGAGGAAAAAATATAAAATCAGAAACAAAACAAAATCGAGGCATGTTATAGTCAAACTAATAAAAGCCAAACATGTCCCCCAAATTGATCTATAATTTCAGTACAACCCCAATCTAAATCAAAATCCCACTGGGCTTTTTTTTTGTTGAAATCACCAAGTTAATCCTAAAATTTATATGAAAAAGCAGAGGAAACAGAATATCCAGAATAACTTTGAAAAAGAACAAAGTTGAAAGACTCATTTTACCTACTTTCAAACTTACTATAAAACTGCAGTAGTCAAGACAGTGTGGTATGGGTGAAATGTTAGATACTTAAATCAATGAAACATACTATATTACAGACATAGACCTTCACATATATGGTTAGTTGATTTTTTTACAAGGGGTCAAAATTTTTCATTAAGCAAGGGGCAGTCTTTACAACAAATGGCGCTGAAAAAATTGGACATCACATTCAAAAAATTGAATTCAACTCATATCTCACTTCATACAAAAATTATCCAAAAAGTGGATCATAAACCCAAATGTAAATCCTAAAACTAAGGGTTTGTTTTAGTTTGTAAGCTGCTGGAATACAATACATCAGAATTGGAATGGCTTTTATAAAGGGAATTTAATAAGTTACAAATTTACAGTTCTAAGCCTAGAAAAATGTCCAAATTAAGGCATCCAGGGAAAGACACCTTAGTTTAAAGAAGGCTGATGGGCCAGGAACACCTCTGTTAGCTGGGCAGTCACGAGGCTGGCATCTGCTGGTCCCTTGCTCCTGGGTTCCATTGCTTTTAGCCTCTGTTACGGTGGAGCTGCTTTCTCCTCTTGGCTTCCCTTGGCGGTCTCCAGGTTCTGGCTCTGTTAACATGTCATGGCGATGTCTGCTGGGCTCCAAGCATCTCCAAACATCCTTGTCTCTGTTCTCCAAGTTTTGGCATCTGTGTCAGCTCTTCTCTGAAGTTTCTCTCGGCTCTCTCTCTGTCAGCTCTGAGGTTTCTTCAAAATGTTTTCCCCTTTTAAAAGACTCCAGTAAACTAATCAAGACTCACCTTGAATGGGTGGAGTCACATCTCCTTCTAAACAAAAGGTCACACCCACATGGGCTGTGGAGACAATATAATCAAAAATTTCCATGCTAAAATATTGAATCAGGATTAAAAGAAGTGGCTGCCCACAAAAGATTGAATCAGGATTAAAACATAGCTTTTTGGGGGGCACATAATACTTTCAAACCAGCACTGAGTTCTAGATTGGGTAGACAAAGATTTCTTTGCTATAATCTACAAAGTACAATCCAGGAAAAATGATAAATTGAACTTAATCAAAATTAAAATTTCTGCTCCTCAGAAGACATAGTTAAGAAAACAAAAAGATAACCCATGGACTGGGATAGAATATTGCAAAAACACATACATAATACAGAGTTTCTATTCAGAATATATAAAGAATTCTAACAACACAATAATGAGACAATTAACCAAATTAAAATATTTGCAATGGTTTAAAGAAACACTTAACCCGAGAAGATATGAAGATAGCAAATAGGCACATGAAAAAGATGCTCAATATCATTCATCATTAGGGAAATGTAAATTAAAGTCACAATGTGATCTCACTATTCCCTATTGCAAAGGTTAGAATTAAAAAGCTGAAAATACCAAGTGCTGCTGCGGAATGTCATCGGAACTTTATACATCACTGGTGGGAATAAAAAATAGTACAGCCTCTTTGGAAAGCAATTTGACAGTTTCCTTACAAGGTTAAAGCTACACTATATATATACAGCAGGCCTACTCCTAGGAATTTACCCAAGAAGAATGAAAACATACGTACACTCAACGACTAGTATGTAAGCGTGTCTTTAGGAACTTTATTCATAATAACCCCAAATTGTAAACAACCAAAAAGCTTATCAACTAGTGAATGGATAAACAAATTATGTTCATACAGTAGAATATTATAAAGAAATAAAAATGAATGCAATATTTATATAGGCAATAAAATGAATGAATCTCAGAAAAGGATACAAAAGTCTAAATACTATATGATTCCATTTATTTGACATTTTGGAAAAAGGCAAAACTACATGGATAGAAATTACCATTTCCCCCTCCAAGTTCATGAGCATAAATATTCTCCCGATTAATTCTCCCCATGCAAATCAATTTATGCAAATTTGTGTGGGACAAAATTCAGACTCAAGCTGTCCCTTTAGCATGCAGAAGGAAGTTCACAACAGTGTTATTTCTAACAGATGTTTAAAGTAAAAGTTTAGACAAATACCCCATGACAATGAGGGAGAACAAGTAAATGTCCACATTGCAAGGTGTTGAAAATGGGATGGCATACAGGCAAAATACAATCAATGCAAAGTAGGGGTATAGTCAACAGTATCATTGTAATATGCTTCCACTGAACGTAACAAAGGCATTATGCCAAAACTAAATGTCAACAAGCTAGGGATATGGGAGAAGGGTGTGGATTCTTGGTGGAAGGAAAGGAAATGTCTTCATATGGATTATGGTGGCACAGGCATGGCTATTTACTTAGGTTGGATTGTATGATGTGGGAATAAAACTGTTAAAAAATGAACACAGAGAAACAGTGCTAGAGAAAATGTGGAGAAATAGATGTATCTATTCACTGTTGGCAGGGAAGCTGAGAGGTGCAGCCCCTTGGAGGGCAGTGTGGTGGTTCCACAGGAGGCTAGGCATGGGGTTGCCATATGATCCTGCAGCCCCTTTGCTAGGTACATACCTGGAGAAACTGAGGATGGGGACACGAATGGACATTTGCACACTGGTGTTAATGGTGGCAGTGTTCCCAATTGCAATGGATAGAGGTGGCCTATGGGTACAATGAGTAAGGAATGGAAGGGGGAACTGTGGTGTATACACATAATGGACTACTGAGTGGCTGCAAGAAGGAATGAAGTTGTGAGGCATTCAGCTAGGTGAATGAAATGTCAGAAACAAAAAGACAAATATTATCATGTCTCACTCATATGGGCTAACTATAATACACAAAAGTGGAGAATTGGAGTCAAGAACATGGGTTATCATGTAGGGGCCTACTGTCAAGGGTCTTAGATTGTAAGTAGTCATATATATTCAAGAGGTGTAACTGTTATTTCTAAATTCTGAGCTACTGAGCTATTTGTGTATAACCTGGCCATTCTCTGAAACTTCAGGTATTTATGTGACACTCGAGACTCAGAGTTAGAGCTCTGAAAGTATGAAAATCAGCATTACCCCATATAGCAACTGTTTAAAAACTTGAACAAGTGATCAGACTTCAACTAGAGATATGAATGAAGCTGATCTGGATAAGACTAAGGTAAATCAGAATACAGGGTAAAGGAAGAAATGGCCCATATTTTAAAACTTCAACTTCTGTGTGAGTCTAAAGGGAGATATGTCTATTTGGTGCAAAATTAATACTTTGAGTGGCACATTATCTAACTTAACTTGTATGGTCAGTTTATTCAAACACTGTTATTACATGGAATCTTGAATAGGGTATGAGATCTTGTTGATTTAGTTAGGTTAGTGTGGTGCCCTGATACATCCCAGAGTGATTTGGGCAGAGAATAAGCAAGGATTTGCAAAGTCCCCTTGGGGGACTGGAAAGAAAGGAGAAAATATTATACTTTCCCATCTGGGGAATTCCTGATATTCTCACAAGCAGTGGGGACAGCCAAATCAATAGCCTGAGCCCTTGATCTTGGGGTTCACACCTATGAAATTTATTCCTGCAAAGGAGAAGATAAACCTACTTATAATTATGTCTAAGAATCACCCCCAGAGGACCTCTTTTGTTGCTCAGAAGTGGTCTCTCTCTCTAAGCCAACTCGGCAGGTGAACTCATTTCCCTCCCCACTACATGGGACATGACTCCCAGGGGTGTAAATCTCCCTGGCAATGTGGGACAGGACTCCTGGGATGAGCCAGGACCTGGTATCATGGGATTGAGAAAGCCTTCTTGATCAAAAAGGAGAAGAGAGAAAAGAGACAAAGTTTCAGTGGCTGAGAGATTTCAAACAGAGTCCAGCTGTTACCCTGGAGGTTATACTTATGTATTATTAAGATTTCCTTTTCTTTAGGTTATGGTGTATTGGAGTGGCTGGAGGGAAGTACCTGAAACTGTTGAACTGTGTCCCAGTAACCTTGATTCTTGAAGACGATTGTATAACTAAACAGTTTTTACAATACGACTGTGTGATTATGAAAACTGTGTGTGTGATGCTCTTTTTATCCAGAGTATGGACAAATAAGGAAAAAAATAAGGACAAAAATGAATAAATAATATGGGGGGATAAGGGGTAAAAAAAATTGGGTAGATTGAAATACTTGGGGTCAATGAGAGGGAGGGGTGAGGGGTATGGGATGTATGCTTTCTTTTTTTTCTTTTTATTTCTTTTTCTAGAGTGATACAAATGCTCTAAAATGATTATGGGGATGAATACACAGCTATGTGATGATATTGTGAGCCACTGATTGTATACTATGGATGGACTATATGTGTGTGAGGATTTCGCAATTAAAAAAACTAACCCATAAAAAAATGCAGCCATTCCAAACCATGATATAGATTATATTAATGACATGGGGAGATGCCATATATTTAAGAGAAAAAGACCGAGTACAAAGTAGAGATACTAAGAACTAAAGATTGTTGAGTGGTTGCTATGCACTTGACATACGCTAAGTGCCCCGTGTTCTCTCTCTCCATCCTGGCAAATACCCAGTTATCATGGTTGTCATCATCAGTTTCAGATGAGGGATTTGAGGCATGGGAAATTGATGTAACATGACAGTAAGCATTGCAGCTGGGATTTGAACCCAGGGCTTCTCCTCTAGACTAGAGGCTCTAATCATTGCACTGTACTATCTCTGTCCTCCACAGGACATAAGCGTGGAAGCAGCGATGTCAAATGTTAACAAGTTACATGGTGCGGGGGCTATAGGTAGCTTTTATTTTCTTATTTTGCTTCTCTGTGGTTTTAAGACTAATACCAAAAAAAAAGAGCATGATGTTCATAATGAATAATGAAGAAATAAAATAATGCATGTGATTTAAATAGATGAAGACACGGTCATCTGAAAAGTTGCCCCCTGGTGAGTCACTGCATTCTAAGGCTGGGGTCTAGCTCCTATCAACTCAAGCGTGCCACCCAGAGGGGCCTCGCACCCTGCTGGCTCTGCCCTCCCCGCTCCGGGCAGCCCACCTCAGACGTCTAGGACGGGCAGAGAGGCACCGTCTCGGGGGAAAGCCTTCCCGCTGCCTCGGCCAGGCATCCCGGACGGCGGCCGGAGGGGGGCCGGGAGCATCCAGCTCCCCCTGAGTCTGACACCAGCAAGGCTGGCCGTGTGTCCTCAGCTTGGCGCAGGCAGCACAGACCTGAGTCTCCCATGCCTGGGCACGGGCGGGGGTACGACAGAGAACTGAGAGTCATAGAGCCATGGTGGCAAGGCCAACAGGAAAACAAAAAAGGAAAGACCTATTTGATTAAGCCCCGTCTACTCTCCCCAGACCCCTCATCCTTCCCTGGGCTGTATTCAAACCCCACTGCCATTTGGAGGGAAATCCAACCCATGTGTTTCTGATTCATTTACACTTAACTCATTAAAATCCTGTTTTGAAAGAGGCCATTGGATGGTCTACAAAGTCTGAGCAAAGCTCCCTGCCGTGGGCTGGTTGTGGACTCACCAAATATCCCATGTAATCCACCAGGCCTGAGGGCAGGCCCCGCACCACAGCGAAGGCAGCTGAAATGTCTGCCTCCCAGCCTCGGAGCCTCGGAGCCTCGGAGCCTTGGAACCCATCTCCGCCACCTTCCTCCTCTTTGGGGGACCCTGGAGCTGCCTGTAAGGGACTCAGAAACTCACAGCCCAGAGGGAGAGGCAGGAGACATGCCACCTTTCCTAGAGCCAAGCTGGGCTTGGAGATGAACTTGTCAAGGAGAATGCCAAACCCAAAGGAGGGAAACCAAAGTGGGATCTTGGGCATGGGGGAGTGTTTTAGGGCAAAGGAGCCTGCAGGGGGCCTGAGAGTGGGGTGTTGCCTCTTCTCAAAGGTTAGCAGTGGGCCTTGTTGTCTCTCCCACCCAGGGTCTGAATCTGAATTATCTCTCAGCCTCAGACCTTGGATTTGATTGGAAAGAAGAGCCGGTCTTCCACCAAGAGACATGGCCTTGGGGGCCCAGCAGGTTTTCTTAGTGTGAGGTGGCGCTCAGACACAGCTACTGGTGCAAAAGCCACTTCTCCCCACCAGACATTTGGAAGCCATTAAGTAAAGAAGGGTTGACTCAGACACAAAGCCTGCCAGAGCTAGAAAAGACCTTAGCGAACTTTGTGGCCCCACCCCCACGTTTATAGCTCAGTCCCCAGGAGAGCCCCCCTCCAGGAGGATTTGGAACAAGCCAAGCTCCTCCAGCTTACAGCTTTGGGACAGCACGGGGTGTGGTGAGGAGACAAGAAAGGCTGGGCCGCCTCCAGGCAAGGCCTAAGATGAAACACATGGAGAGCAAGAATGTAGCTAAAAAGTGGGGCTTGGGTCTTTTTGTGTGGCCATCAAAATGGACTTTAATCTTTGTGATAACCCCCTTCCCTGCCTGTGTGTTGTTCTCTTTCCCTGTGGTTACTGGCAGGGAACAGTCTTCGGAAACTGCCAAGGGAGTGTGTATCCTTGGGGACTATAAAGAAGCAATGCCGCATTGGGAGCGGTGGGGAGAGAGGGGTGGGGAGATGCCAGGGGTTGACTTAGACAAGGGGGCAGAAGATTAATAACAGGAGCTCCATTTATTGGGGTGGGGGAGGCGATCCTTCAGCCAGGTAGCTCAGAGAGGTTCCACAATTCGCCCTGTGTTACACAGTAGTGAGTATTGACACTAGGGTCCAAATCCACATCTTCCTGGCTCCAAACTTCTCTGTGTGGCCAAAGAAATAGGGAATGGGCGGAAGTGAGGAAAAGATAGAGGTGGCTCCGGGCGCACTGGTGTGCAGGGTTGATTATGAAGGAAGCTCACGGCAGGAGGTGCTCTTGTGTAGAATTTGGAAAGAAGGAGGAGCATGGCTGATAGTGGAGAAGACAATGGTCCAAATGGGGGAATCACCACCGGAGCCAGGTGGGGCAAATGCAAAGTGGTGGCTGCACCCGGAGCCTACCAGCAGGTGGCAGTATTTAAGAACAAGAAGGTACTAGAGGCGGTAAGGTCTGTGATAAGTTACTCAGCTCTTGCTAGGTGCCAGGCATGGTTATAAACGTTTTAACAGAGAGTGTTTCACTTAACCCTGGTAACAACTCTACCCGGCAGGTACTATTATTAGCCTCGTTCTACACAGAGCCCAGAAGTACTAGGACCAATATTCTCACCCAGGCAGTTTAACTCCAGATTAAACTTTGTGTAGCTGTAACATCTCACTTCAATCCGTAACATATACTAAATTTCCATGATGCAGTAAGATTGTGCTGGTGCGAAAGACTCACAAGCCAGGTAGGCAGATTCCTGCCCGCAGGAGCCCCACCATCTGATGGAGAAAAGTTGACAAAAGCACACAAATGGACGCTCTCTCTTTGGGTGATGAGAAAGTTCTAGTAATGGATGGTAGTGAAGGTAGCACAACACTGTGGTGTGCTGGGGATGGGAAAGTGTATGTTGTGTAAATGTTCCCACAATTTTAAAGAGAGAGAGAGAGAGAGACTAAAGAGACAATGACAACTAAATGCAATACGAGATCCTGGACTGGATCTAATAGTGCAGGAGAAAATGCCCACAAGGACCCTACTGGACATATGAAAAGAAAATCGGAGTGTAGACTGTAAACATCACATCAGTGTTAAAGTTCCTGAACTAGATAACTGTACTTTAAGCGAAAATATAAGTGAATGTCTTTGTTGTTTGGAAATATTCTTGGAAGTAGTAAGTGTTCAGTGAGTATGATGGACGGATTAAATGTTTAGAAAGATAGATGATAGATAGATAGATAGATAGATAGATAGATAGATAGATAGATAGATAGATAGATAGATAGATAGATAGATAGATAGATAGATAGGGATAGAAGATAGATAAGACAGAAATATGAATCGATATAGATAGATAATAGAATGATATAACAAATATGGCAAAATGTTAAAATTTGGTAGATATGGGTATTTGGATGGGGGCATATTGGAGTTCTCTGTATTGGTTTTGTATTATTTTTGCAACTCTCCTGTAATTTTGAAAGTATTTCACAATAAAAACTTAAAAAAAAAAAGGAAAAGGAAACCACTATGATGGAGGGCTGAGCACTGAGGAGAGTCCGCTTACTACCTGGGTGGCCTTTAGGCAAGTGAATTGAGGCCTCAGAGCCTCAGTTTTTTCATCTCTATATGATTGGGTATAATATCACTCTTGTGATGATTGAATGAGAGAATATTTGTGAAGAATCAGGTGTGGAACAGGTCACGTGCTTTATGAAAATGACTGTAGATATCAAATACGAAGTGCGATGGGGGCCCAGATGTGGGGCTGTTGGGATGAGTTTCTGAGGATAAGCAGTTTGGCCGACACAGCGGGCTGAGCGTTCCAGCCCACAGGAGCAATGCGTACGAGGCGTGGAGGCGGGATGGCCCGTGATGCCTGAGAAAGCATGAGGACAGGGGAGGGGAGGAGCTCAGTGGGCACCCATCAATTCACAGGAATAGGCTGGGCACTGGGATATGTCAGAGTGGGAAATACTGGGAAATACGATCTTTGGAAGGTTTTTTTTTTTTTTGGCATATGCAGGCTCCAGGAATTGAACCTGGGTCTCTGCACGGCAGGCAAGAATTCTACCACTGAGCCACCCTTGCACCGCCTCTTTGGAGGGTTTCAAAACAAGCTAGATTTGAACAAGGAGCTGGATGACAAGTATTCCTGGACCTTTCTGAGCACCACATTCTTCTTGAGTTGACTCAGCCTGGGCCTTTCTTCCTGCACTGTGGGTGTGTCCCCGTGCTGCAAAAAACCCCATCTTACCCTCCCCATTGGATCAAGGCCACTCAAGGCCTTCTTCATCGGCCCCACCCGGGCCCACCTCCAGGCCCTGCCCACCTTCTCTTTGAGCAACCTGGTTTGGGTCCAAAGTTCCCTACTCTGTGACTTCACCCGTCGCACCCCCAGAGGGTAAAGAGGTAACCCACCAGAGGAGGAGATGTCAAGCCAGTCCCTACCCCTGGGCGGTTGAATCAAAGATGACATGCACATGCCCCTGGGACATTTGGGTGGTGGGGGAGAGCCAGGCTAGGTGCAGAGGTGAGCCCCAAGCAGCTGCCAGTGTAGATTCACCAGGGGACACTCGGATCCAGCAGGGCCCATCCCTGCTTCTCTCGGCTTCTGTTTCTGAAACTTTTAAGTCTTCAGAAGCAGCAGTCGGGGACACCCTTTGGCTCAGCTCAAACAGCACCAGGCCCCCCTCAACCCCCCCCCCATCATGCATGCCTTCCCTGGGCTTCTAGTCTTCCTTCTCAAGATCTGTCAGGGATAAAGGCTAATGGCTCTTTGGGGTGGGTGGGGGTTGATGGGAGTGCGCGTCTGGCTGAAGCGTTATCTGCACGGAAGCGCATTCCTTCCCTAGCCGGCCCCCCACCCAGAAACATCATCATTCATTCCATCATACACACAGCTGGGAGTGGGGGCGGCCATGACAGGTGGGCCAGCAGGGAAGTGGGGATGGGGCGCCGCAGTCTTCCCCCATCCTCCAAACATGACAGATATGTCCCCTCTGAACGTGCTGGGGGAGATTATTTTAACAAGCACTTTTGTACCAGGAAATCAGTGTGTTTAACCTAACAAGCAAAAGAACAGCCCAGTGGGGCCCATAAATCTAGTTCCCACCTATTAATTTTACGGCCTACATAAAGCAGTGTTGAAGTCCAAAGTATATGTGACCTAAAAAGGCATTGCTCATTCTGACACATATACGACGTGGCCAGGACTCGAACCCTGACCCTGACCCTCACTCCAGGAAGCCAGCTCCCAAGCCGCACAGGGTGCAGGGACTTGCACTGCAGAAACCTGTCCAGCCTCCTCTCGAAAGAACAGGACAGCTGGGGAGGGAGCTGGAGGAGGTGGGCACTGCTGAGGCTGTGTCAGTGAGGTGCTCCTTCCCCAGAGAGCCTGACCGTCCCCAGGGCTGCTGTGTGCAGTTGTGCAGGCTGGTCACTGCCCAAACACACCAGATGGAAAACAAGTGAAGGCTGAAATGCAGCCTCTGTCCGGCATACCTGGTACCCTGGGGCAGGGCTGCTGTTTACCCAAAGGAAGGGCCTTTCTAGCATCCACACAGAGACATCATATGGATTGGCAGCAGCCCTAGCAGTCCCCTCGGACAATCCTGATCCCTGTCCGCCTCTCCCACTGCTTCAAACATTAACCCCAAACTCCAATGTCTCACTATACCCCTAAACCAATTCCACAGCCAACCACCAAGAAACACTGACCACCCAACTGGATGACTGCGAATTCTTAAAACTGGTTACGTGCTGGTTCCCCTCAACCCCAAGCCTGCTTTCATCCCCCCAACCCCACCCTATAACCACAACTGGGCCACACTGTGTATTGATCCACGCCCCCCAGCAACTGCATATTGATCCCCATCAAATCATCAGGACACGAACCACCCCAATACAACTGAACCCTCAAGCCAAACCACCTCAATCACACACAGACTTTACAACATAAGAAAAAAAACAATGAACCCCAAACCCAAGCACACCACACAGGCCAACCCCCATGCCCAAGTCAGCAGTTGTGTTCAGTTCTTTCCATTTGTCCTTCCACGTTCACGCACTATCCCCTGCACCCTGCCTCTGCTTTGGGGGAGGGGGGCTGACCCCCAGAAGCTGCACCATGCCTTCCTGACCCTCTGGCTTCCTGCTGGGTTTGGGCAAAGGGACGTTAAGGCAGGAAACTGGGAGAAAAGTGGGGTGTTTATTCTACCAGCTCCCTCCCTGCTGGGTCTCAGACTGGCCCCATGCCTCCACCCTACTCTTTTTGGGTCCTGATAACCACCTCTTCTCCTCATCCCTCCAGCCTAGGGGTGGTGACAGCTCCCAGGAGACTGTCCCTTTGTTAAACTCCCCTCAGTTACCATCAGCGTTTGCCCTCTGCCTCCTGCAGGGACCCTAACCTATAAAGCAGCAAATCCCCTGACTCACCCACCACATACTAAGCCCCAAAACTCCACATACTCTCAGCCCCCCTCCCCAGCTTCCCCCTTACTCACAAATCCAAGCAGGCTCTCGCAGCCTCAGCCCCAGGTGCACTCAGACCCTCTGTCATAGCCAGCTTCCCGCCCCCATCCAGAACCACACAGGGATCCCCTACCACACTGACTAGAACTTTCCCAAATTAGAGCCCAGCCTGTGAGGTAGCCAAGGGCAGCCCCCCTGCTAGAAACATATGCTCTTGATCACATTTTTAGCTTTATCTTGAAAATTCATACTCCATAATATATCTCCGTTAGGTTTATTTTTTTAAATGTTGCTCTTAGGTCGGGTTGCCCAGAAGCAGATCTGAGGCAAGCACGTGAGGGCGAGGCGCTGACTCGGGAGGTGATCCCTGAGCCGGGAAGGGGGGGCTGGGGGGGGGAAGAATCCCACATAGGGATTGATAACAAGCCAGGGACTACTGTAGGAGGTGGGCGCGGTCCTGCTGGGGACCCCTCGGCCACGGGCTGCGGCGGGGGCGTTGGCTCCAGGTGTTTCTGGCCTGCCCTGTGCAGACCGGGCCCCCCACAGCCATCGAACACACTCGGGCCCGGTTGCAGGTGCCACAGCAGAAAGAGGTGAGCCTGTCAGAATGGTGCACGGGAGACGGTAGCATTTGCTACCGTGATTTTTGCCCAAATATTCACGTAAACTTGACCCCTGAATCTCTCTGACTCAGGGCATCTGAGAAGTCCACTCCCGGAACTCTCCATCCCAAGCAAGGCACCACCTCCCCACAAACACCCTTCCCCCGGGCTCCTGTGACCCGGTCTCTCCCTCATGGTCAAACCGGCCTCTCAGCAGCCCCATGTAGGACCCTCACTGGTTAATTCTGACTCAGCCTTCGAGTCTCTGCACTGAGGTTCTCCTCCTTTGGGGGCCTGCCCCAAGGAACCACTTCTTCATCCCTAACCCCAACTTCAACTACCCTCTAACCCCTCAAAAACCCCGTAATGACCAACTGGTCCCCAAATTCACACTGACTACCCCAAACCTGGCCTCACCTGACCCTGAAACCAAATAACACAATGAGCGGACATCCACACTCGGCCAGTTCAACTATATCCAGAGTCCTCAACCACCAGGACCCCAAGGCACACCGACCACCCAATTCCAGTGACAGGCTGATGCCCTTTTCCACAGACATAACTGCGCACTGATCTCTGAGCTCATCCACACGTGCTGATGCCCCCACCCCTAATACACAGCATCCCCAGTTCCAACAGCAGGCACTGAGCTCTCAGCGCAGTGGTGGGCTGATGCACGGGACCTCAGGCGGTGCCAGCCACCAGCTTCCACCCACATGCCGGCCCCACTCCCATCACTGTCACTCCCATCTCACACCTAACCTGGTTTCTCACCACCCAGTTAGAGCCCCAGGCACAGACTCCCCCAGCTACAGACTCACTGACTCCATGAACCTCAACCACACTTGACCTCAATCCCAGCCACAGGGTCCCCCAAGACTAGGCACTCTGACCCGCAGACGAGGCCATAGCCGAACCCTGGAACTTCACCCCACACTCAGCCCCAACCAGACGTTGAGCCACTAAGCAACCTCAGAGTGACCCTGTCTCAGCCATATTCTGACCCTCAAACCCCATCCGTACCTAAGCCTACCCAACAAAAACATGACTCCAAAGCCAAACCCTACACTAACCCCCACCCTGGCTGCAATCCGAACACTCCATACCAAACCTCACTCCTGCCCCCCTGCTCTGCCCACTTAGAGAGAAGGGACCCCTGGTGCAGCCCCAAGCCCACACACCGCTCACTGATCTTCCAGCCACATCAAACCATGGCTATGCTAGGCCTGCAATCCTGCACGCCGCCCACACTGACCCCATGTTCTCACCACACTCCAAACCCCCTCACAGAACCTTCCCAACTCACCCTCCCTCTGTCTCCTTCAACCTCACCCAAACCTGGAGGCACCTGAAATTCCATCATTACAGAGACCACGCAAGTTCAAGTGTACCTTTTTTCTCTAAACATAACATTTACCCCCAGAACCCCGAAATCCCACACAAACTAGCAGGGATGGAACCCACCTGGGGAGTAGGTGCAGACTCAGTGCTGGCAGCAGCACCTCGACCTGGGTCGTGATGCTCTCATTTATGTCCTTGGCCGCAACTCAGGGGAAGCCACCAGAAGGCACACCCAGCAATACCAGGAAGCCTGGCTATGTCTCACCATTTGTTTGTACCTCTATCTTGACTATGTTTCAAGTTCCTCTGCAGCTTTGAACACACTGGCGTCTTCCATGGGGTATAATTCCCTGTGCCAAGTGCAGGTCTCCAGGAATACTCTCAGTTGGCACAACTGAGTTGGGTCAAGCCTGGCAAGGCGAGGGGTCAAGAACCTGGGACATTGTCCTGCTCAGTTGCCAAGAGGCAGAGCTGGCCTCATGGCCCATCCTCTAATCCTATATACCAAGGGCTGGCAAACTACTGCCCATGGATCAAATCCGGCCCCATGCGCTCATTGGCCCATTGTCTATGGTGGCTTTGGCACTGAGGCCACAAGGACAGAGTTAAGTAGTTGCAACAGAGACTGTATAACTCTCGAAACCAAAAATATTTACTATTTGGTCCTTCACAGAAAAAGTTAGTGGCTTTTCCTTCCTCTCATGGGGTTAACAGCCCTGGAGAATCCTCTGGTGATGGCTGGATACAGGACCCCTCCCTGCCTTCCCTTGGCTTCTCTAGAAAGATGCTCTTTAATGAAGTGTTGATTATTCATCATGATGATAATAAAACCTCTGATTGCCCTCCCTGTGCCCCCCTGACTATGGAGGAGGGGCTGAAGTGAGATCACAGGGTCAAAGAAAGGCCTTAGACCTTCAGCAGCAACACTGGGATGCCCCAGTCCCGCTGTTTACTGTGGAGCTTCTTCCAAGGCCCTGGTCCTTGTTTACTGAAACCCAGCCCCCACAGACTCATCGCCCTTGGCAGTGGGCCCAGGCCGGCCCCAGCCCCAGCCTGCCAGTCCTGGCCAGGAGGATGAGGGGGGTGGCGGGGACCCTGGCCAGGCTCTGCTCCAGGAGCCGTGTCCGCTCACGGCCTAAGGCACACAGCCTCCTCCTGAACGTCTTGCTTACAAGACAGCATTTGGAGACAATTTCTCATCAGACCTTCTTGTAAACATCCTCCTGGATGAAGCAAGCCTGAAGGGGCTCTTATTAGAAACACCTGTGCCAGACTGCAGGCCTCCTGAATGACAGCTTGCAGAGCCACAGCTGGCCCCACTGCCAATCCTGGGGCTGGTGAAATGGGTGGGATGAGAGATGGGGAGGAGGGCCTGGGTGGAAGCAGTCTCTTTCCTCCCTCTAGCCTCCTCCCTAAGCTCACCTCAGGGCAGGTCGCTGAGGCAGTGCCTTTCTTATTAAAGTAGGAGACAGTCTTCAGTTTTCTAAATAAAATGCCAGCCACGCTTCTTTCTTATGCATTCACCCCCAGGAGTGTCGACATCCTGAGTTTCTGACCGCTTTAAATGAATGAGAATATTTCGAACTTTCAGCAGATATACAGAAAAAGCCAAGCCGCCTAAGCCAAAGACTGCATTTTTCACCAAAGGGCAGCATTTTTCTCCCCTGCTCTAACCTACCATTTTAGCTGGGGCCAATCCAAATCCCATTTGCTAAGAGAGAGCACTGGGAGAGGGGAAGGGGGGAGAACCTGATGAACTGTATAAAATGGACTCTGAGCCCCTAAGAAGTTATCAGTTCTTGTGCCATGAGCATTCTGCAACTGGTTTTTGATGGAAACTTCTAGCACCCCCTGCACTCCACCCTCCTCCTCCCTCACCTGGATCCCTGGCCAAGCACCCACAGGCACAGCCTCATCCCACCTTTCCCACTCCTTGCCCCCTGGACCTCCTCTTCCAATTCTGTTTGCAAAATCTCCCTACTACTCAGCAGTTGACCTGTCCTGGGAGCAGCCAAGGCCAGGCCCTGCTCTGGGTCACCCCTCGACCCTGGCAAGGGACAGTTTCCTGCTTCTGTGCCTGGGACTGGACATCCCATTGTAGCCCCCTTTCTCAGGTGGCCTGGAGGGCTCTGGAGGAGCAAAGGAACAAGGTTCTCTCAGGGCCAGACCGAGGCAGCCCTCATGCCACCCCATTCCCCCACCTCTGAGCAGTCCACGGAGCCCTGTGAGGAACTGGGGTGCAGGAGACTCCCAAAGGACAGCTGGAAAGAAACCTGCCTTTAGTGAGTTGGGCAGAAAGAGGAAGCACCAGGCTCCATGAAATATATTAGTGAAATCTCAATTCCGATAAATCCAGTTTAAAAAAACACACACACGCAGCAACTGGTAGGAAAAAGAAAATGTAATTTATGCCCATTGAAAGGAGGCCAGGTTTAAATTGATGAAGTCTCCTGTTTATGTTATAAATCTATTTCCATTCATGTCACCAATATATTTATCCACACATCCTGGTCCAAGTCAAATCTTCATTATTTTATTATTCAACAGGGGGCAGAAGGGGAGGGCAAGGGGACAGAGTTCTGTGTCGAATTAATAAAGTCTCACTCTCTCCTCCAGATCCCTCCTTGCAGGGGGACAATTTATTCCTGAGAAGGAGGCAGAAGAACTGGATGCAATTTATGTGCTTTGAAAAAGACCCAAACGTAATTAGGCAAAGTCTCAAGTTCACTGAGAAATAAATCCCAGAGAAAGTAGCCCGGGGTAAAATTTACGTTCCCTGAAAGTCTGCAAGCCTCTCCCGCTGGCCGCCTGCACCAACCCCCCCCCCCCCGCCCCCCAGGCTCCTGCAGGCCACCATGCTGGGGTCCAGAAGACCCAGAGGCCCCAAAAGTTCTCTGCAACTCTCCCCACCCCACCCTGCCTCCCTGGGGGCCCCGAAGATCCACGTGGTCCTCCCTTCAGCCTGCCTGTCCCCAAATCACCGTCCTCAGAGGAGACCTTATAAGTCCATTTACTCTGGGCAGCTGGTAAGATTGCTGGGGTCATGTCCCGTAGGGCTGTTTGCCTTCAGGAAAATAAAGAGCTACTGGGCTTCCTTTGCCTCCTCAAGTCAGGGGGCTCTGTTTGAAGCAAGGCATTTCCTCAAGGTCAGCCACAACAGGCAGCCACTCCTCAGGGCCCAGGGAAGTCTGGGGGTGCAGGCTGCCTCATTCGCACTGAACAGGAGAGGCTACAGGAGAGGGGGTGCCCTTTCTCCAGGAAGTTGGGCATTTGGTAGTGGGCCAGGATGGTTCAGGATTCCAAAAACCATCCCTTTGGGGAATCCCGACTGGCTCTGCTTTCTGTGGCTGGGGGGCGGTGGGGGTGGGGTGGCAGGGCGGCGTTGCTAAGGGGGACCTTTTGGATGGGAGGGGCAGCCTTGAGGGGCTGTGGGTGTGAAGACTACCCCACGCTAAGTCAGCTGTGGGCGATGGGGCTTCTGGACCCCTGAAACAGAACAGTGCCCATGAGCACAGGATTTGGCCACACCAGCCACACTGGGGCACTGAACCCCAGTCCTGCATCCCCCAGCCCTGTGTCCTGTCCCCCAGCCCTGGCCTTCCTCTCCCTGCAGGGCAGGCAGCCTGCTCCTGGCTTCTAAAGGCAGGAGCTCTCCGGAAGAGAGCTGGAAGTCCAGATGAGGGCCCCAGAGTAGGGGCAGACTCGACCCATAGCATGTTGGAAAGATCCACAGGACTTGGTGCAGACAAAGGTACGAAAGGGAAGGAACTGGGGGCCACCCCGGGGTTTCCGACTTCAGCCACTAAGTACCTGGTGCTGCCGTTGCTGAGATGGGCATGTCGGGGGAGAAGGAGCATGTTGGTGCAAAAGAGGCTGAGTTTACCTGATGAGGAGCAGATCTGGGGGGAAAGCAGGGAGCATATGGGTTCCATCTGGGGCCAGCAAGTTGGCCAGGGCCTTGCCATACTCTGGGGGAGATTCCAGGAGGGACACAACCAGGAAAGCAGGAGAGGGGCAAAGGGAGGGTGAGGCCAGAGCTAGAGGGAGGGGGTCAGAGAGAAGGTGGCATCACAATGTCAAGTGCTGAGAGGGGACAGATGTGGATCTGGGCTGCCTCCACCAACTGGGAGGGGAGGAGCTCCGTGAGAGCCCTTGGGGGTTGTAGGTGGGGCGTGGGGACAGACAGAGGGCGGTTCTCAGCAGGTGGGGGCACGAATGTCCCATGTGCCAGGGGAGAAGGCCGGAATCGTGCTTTCAGGTGGGAGGGATGGAGCCGGTGGAGAAGGACCACGAGGTATGGTTCCCAGAGCAGAAAGAAGCTGCAGCCTCATCTGCGATGGAGGGAATGTCGCTCTGGACACGCCATGAGGATATTTGCTTTCCTGGGCGAGGACAAGGACTGGCAGAGTGAGAAGCATTCTCTTAGAATGTGGGGGAGCTGCTGGTGGAGACCCAGGCCTGCCCCCTTCTTTGTAAGGGGTTGTAGTGGACTTTAGGATCTTGCAGGCCTCTGCAGGCGGGAGGCTGCCACACCCCTGCCCCGCAGGACATCAGGACCAATTTCAGTGCCTGTGTTTCCTGCCTTGGGCTCAGGGGAGGCTTCTCTGGTGTAAAGTCCCAGCCAGGGATCCTTTTGAGTTTCTCAAATCCAGCATCATAACGTGATTTGATAATAACTCGATGCTGGGAACCTGCTGCCCTTCTCAGGATGGCCCCGGCCGGGTCCGTGGGCAAGCCGCCTTAGGGAGACCGCGTCCCGTGGGCCACACCTCTGGGAAAGTCGTGCTGACGGAGGGGGCCATCTGATCCGATTTACATGTTATTGCTCAACATGGCATACATTGACGGGAAATGGGCTCGCAGTTCAGCCAAAGGGCTGGTGTTTGTGATGATGCAGCAGTCGCCTGTCTGTGACACGGGCATCCCAGGGGCTCAGAAAGGGGGCCTTCCACCATCCCCCTCCCTTTGCCTAGAAGCACCCTCCAGGGCTCTGGGTGACCTGCTCAGGGGCTGGGGAAGATAGGGGTGGGTGAGGGCCATCCCACGGCCAGGGATCATTAGTGCCCCTGCCTCTCCCGAGGTGCTTTCCTTGTGGTCACATGCCACTGATGGGGCCATTTGGTCTCAATCTGACTTCCCTGAATTGGGCAGCAGAGACTCTGGTTATAAAATTCCTGCTTTACACGATTCACTGGGAAGCCAGAACTCCCCTGGCAGGCCTACCAGGGCAGCCCCGAGGAGCCAAAAGGCTCCAAAAGGCTCTTGCGGCCAGAATGTATCATCTCTCAGTCATTCTATGAGCAGCTCATGTCTCAGAAGCCAAAACACCCAGAAGGTGGTCACAGGTCTCAGGGGAGGCTCTGGGCTTTGTCCCGAAGGGCTGACAATGAACGGAGAGCCCCGGACCCTGCTGCCCTTGACCCAGGCACAGAGTGAGGAATGGGACCCAGGGGCGCAAGGTCAGTGCAGGCCCCAACGCAGAACATTCCCTAACCCCAAAGCCCAATGTCTCCTTCTCCTTTTAGCATCAGCCCTGGAGACCCCCAGTAGTGGACCTGCTGTCTCCCAGAAGCACTGTGAGAAGAAGATTCTTATAGTGATTTATCAAGGAACTGCTCCCAGGAGACACCA
>PVIY010043688.1:0-20167 GCA_004026745.1 Myrmecophaga tridactyla
TTTTCCAGGTCAGCTGCACTCCTGAATTGCTGCTTCAGTCGCCCTCCAGTTCCTTCTCTAACTTTTCCATGGAGCAGGGCTGATCTCAAACTGCTCTAGTCGGCCATCTTCCCGGAAGTCCTTTATTTCTTTTATATTAGTGCACCAGATCAAAACAATTTAACAATCCAGGGCATATTTGATATTTCTCCCATCAGATCAAAGAGAAAATCCTAAGTTTCAATCACCTTTTCTGCTAAAGGCTTCAGAGTTCTATTTTTCAAACAATTCAAGGGAGGCAACAATACACAAGATTTTTTTTTTAATAAAACAGTTTATTTAAAAGTGACTTTTTTAAGATTTCCAAATACCAAATATTTTAATATTTTAGATGCTTTGCAAAGTTACATGTTTATCTTAAATGTAGTAACATTTAAATAGAAGATTAGGTTTAAGATTTATAAATGTTCTTTTTTTTCGTTATGCTTACATAGCAAATAACTCAGTGTGGTTAATTTTCTTCAAGGACACCTGATTTATGTTAAAAACTGAATTTTTTTTTTCAATTTGGGATTCAGGGACCCTGTGCTCAAACCACAAAGGATGAAGGTGGACGCCTCTAGGAGAGCAGGGCAATGGTACCTCTATGTAAGAGAGAAGGTATTGCCTGCTGGAAAGCACCCCAGGCATTTTAAACCAGAGACTGTGGGGTCCCCAAATTTACTTTTATTAGGTGCCCCAGTTTCAAAATTGAAAATTTCACATTGTCCTAGTTTGCAAGCTGCTGGATTGCAATATACCATTCTGGCTTATAAAAAGGAGGAATTTATTAAGTTGCAAATTTACAGTTCTAAAGCCATGAGAATGTCCAAATTAAAACAAGTGTATAAAATCGTTCAAGTTAAGGCCCCAACAAGAGGTTACTTTCACTCCAGAAAGGCCAATGAAGTTCAGGGTTTCTCTCTCACTGGAAAGGTACATGGCGAACATGGTGACATCTATTGGCTTTCTCTCCAGGCTTCCTGTTTCTTGAAGCTCCCCCAGGACCATTTTCCTTCTTCATCTCCAAAGGTCTCTGGCTGCATGGGTTCTTGTAGTTTTCATGGCCCTCTCTCTTTTTCCAAAATGTTTCCTCTTTTGAAGGATTCCAGTAAACTAATCAAGACCCACCTGGAATGGGTGGAGTCACATCTCCCTGTAATCAAAGGTTGATCCCAACAATTGGGCATGTCACATCTCCCTGGAGATAATCTAATCACATTTCCAACCTACAGTGCTGAATAGAGATGAAAAGAAACAGCTGCCTCCACAAGATGAATCAGGATTAAAACATGGCTTTTCTAGGGCACGTAATCCTTTCAAACTGGCACACATACAAAAATCCAGATTTTTGAATTCCCTCAGAAAACTGGATGATCTGGCTTCATTCAACTCATATTACTGAGGAGCAGCTCCCCAGTTTGCCACATTATCACTTTTCTGTCAGGTACACGATGGTTTTTAAATAAATGATTTAATGAACTGTTTTCAGGAGCCTCAAAATGAGCTGAAGAGACTATGGGCTGGCAGGTAGGTCCTTCCCCACATCCCCCAGCTTCTCCACTCCACCATCCAAACATTCTCACCCTCCTAATTGTCAGTGGGTCCACTGGGAGACATTGAACAGCTCAGAGCCTAATTTTCTTCCCTTTGAAATGGTGACAATACAATTCTTTAAATTGAATACTTGTGAATTTTATTGAAATTCTTGAATGTGAAGCTTCCTCTGAGCGTAATTATCATAACTTTCGCATTGTTTCCTAAACCAAACCACTTTAATTCATTTTATAGAATGCATCTACAGTCTCCTTTATTTTATTTCTAATTAGCCTTGGAATTTAATAATGAATTAAGTTTAATAGGCCCTTTCCTTTGGAAGTAGCTTCATTGAATTTCAGTTACCCTTGTTTGAACTGGACTGGCCCGCATCACTAGAATTGAACCAATTCATCTTTATTGTGAATTGTATTAATAATATACTATAGAATGAGTAGAATTTTAATGATTGTTTTATGAATATCCAGAAAAATTGTAATTTTAATTATTGTGTTATTAATCTTTATCTCGGAGTTTCAAATCATCTATTTTCTTTTATAGTAGTGCATCAGACCAAAACAATGTGACAATCCAGGGCATTTTTGATATTTCATGAGCTATACACATTTGATTCTTTAATTAAGAAAATGCTTCCTTAAATCTTCACCCACACAGTTTTCCTTCAACTTACAAGCTATAAATTAATAATTGCATATATATATATGCAGTTGATGTGGAATCATTTCAATTTAGCTTTGGCTGATTAAAGTTGGATGCCATTATATCTTTTTGTCTAGGAATTCACTTTCTTTGCCACGAAGATTTCTGAAGATTCAGATCTCTCCATTTGTAATTGCTTAAGCCTTCTGAAATCTCACAGAACTTTACTTTTAGAAACTGATGATTCTTACTACATTACTTTGAAGCAATACAGTCTAGTGAAAGAAGCATAGGACCTGGAGTCCAATAGAACTAGTTGAAACTCCGACTGTGTTAATTTTAGATATGCATTCTTGAGAAAATCTCTTAACTCCTTGTGTCTCAGTTGCCCAGTCTGTAAACTGTGATCTGATATATAATGGGATTGATATGAGAATTAGAGAAAAGTTTACAAAACCCATAGTTCAGTTTCTGTCCATGGCAGGAATGACAGCGATCTATTCTGTCAGGTCTGCATTTGCCTCTAGACTGATGCCAATTAGGGGCAAAGGCGAGCTGTATCTTACTCATTTTTCTATCCCCATTTCTTAGCACAGCGTTTTGCACATGTAAGGTAACAGTTTATTTTTCTTTATTGAGGAAATTAATTACTAAAAGAATGAAACTCCTTTTATAAACTCCAAGAAAATCTGGAAGAGTGCCATTTCCACTTTCTTGCCCCCTATCCATTTCCTCCTACATCTGTATAACAATTTGTAAAGGTATGGAGGAACTTCCATTATTCATTATCTAAGAAGCTATAGTAATCAAGGCAGTTTAGGAATTCTGGCAACACATATGTATCACTCTGCCTATACAAAGTATTTAAAAGGAAATGCTGGATTACATAACAGCATTAAGAAGGGAATTGTGAGAACAGCAAGTTGCAAGATTTTCAGATTTTATAGAGGTCTGGCATCTTGGTTCCAGAGCAACAGAGGAAGTAGAGACAGAGTGGTAATGGTGAATACAGTGGTAATGGAGTAATATTGAAAGCACAGCTGCCAGAGAAGGAAGATTATTATCCATAGCTGACAAGGTAGCAAGGTGACACAGGACAGCAGAGTTGTCTGCTTTGAGCACAGGCGCAAGTACAGGGCTAACGCCTGCGGATAATCCTTTACACTTTCTTGGTTATTTTTACTGTGGCATAAAGATGATAAGACACAACATTAAAATATTTTCTCTTTGTTAATAGAAACACCACTCATTTGCTAGTGGGTAACCATATTAATTACCTCACCCACTTCTGATAGAATATTGTAATTTTGCCTCTTCCAGTAACTGCTGACATCACTGATCAATGTAATTGTTCTCCCTAGCTGAGCCCTGACACCTTTCCAATCCATCTCAACGTGCCCCTAGGTGATCAGATCAATACTGTTTAGCCAAGTGTAAATCTGGCCCCAGGACAATTTAGTCAAAATAATAATGTGATAGATAATTAGCATAACTCTGTTCTTTGAAGAGTGACAGTTTGGAGTATGAGGAGTTTTGAAACACATTAAAATGTTCCTTATGTCTTTGAATATTTTATCTGATTTTCAGGTAGTTTTTGATATCTTTAATTTCCTTTTAAAAAGTTTCTAATCAATTTAATTCTGATTACTATTTAATGGAGTTAAATTTAAAAAAAACACAGAAACAGAAACAAATTATCCCACCTCCACAGACCACTTAAAATACTGACTCCCAGAGATAATCACTATAAAGAATTCCCAATTCTCAGTGTTTGGGCATATGGTTTTAGCTACTGCAAAGAGAGCAAAGCAGTAATAAAGGAATATATATACATATATATATATATATATATGCTTTTAACTAAAAGAGAATAAGGTAAAATTGCTCCTCCACCTAATTGTTAATAGCACTTGGATAATTTAAGAAAACATTTAAGACACGCCATGCTTAAAAAACAAAAACTTCATTAGAAAAATGTTCATTTTCAACTAGGTTTTTGTGTTGAATCTTACTTTCGGTTCAGTTGCAGTAAGCCAAACTACTTTGGCTAAATTACTTTCAGCCTTATCATATACTATTTCTCAACCCAGTGCTTCATATATCTATAGCAATTAATTGGCATAATCTTAAAGTATTCTTTTTCATTAAAGAGATGATCTTTAGGGAAACATCAGTCATTTGCTTGGGTTTGTAAGAAGAAATTAGAACTGAGCAGTTTCGAAATTGTACTGCATTTGCCACATTCTGTTGTTCATTTAAAATGGTAAACCTTTTAAAGCACATAAACAATTGACTACTTAGTGCACACTGTTTTGATAGTAAGATTATTGACTAAAAATCTAACTTCTTCTATTAGAAAATCTTATCAAAGACACCTTCTTCTGAAAAGGGAAGGGGCTCAATACAAGAGAAATGATTGCTTTTTAAAATCTAACTGTGAGCTTTAATGACTTTTTAAATATCAACCCTCCTCCAGTTTTTTTTTCCTCCTCTAGTTTTAATATTAGAATACTTTGCTTGATTAAGCATAGTCTCGGAATTTGCTGGTTAATGAACTCATGACTTTAAAAAGTATATACCTTTTTCAGGTGGTTTAATTTATAACAGGGAACAGTTAAAGGCATGAGAAAATTTGGCTTTAATCCCATCCTGGTTCTTAATTTCCAGCAATAAAAGTCTGATTTATTCCTTCGTCATGATTACCACTAGATGGAGTACAATGACAACACCTTCCTTCTCCATTTGGATGTGAATAATAGAAAGCTTTTCTTTTCAGGAGTTGCAAAAACCATCAGCTCATAGGCTCATACAATTTATCAATCATCTCTTTAAAATGAGAAATTGTTAATTTAATTGCAAATGAGTCTAACATCATGTTTTACCTGCTCTGCATTTTTTTGATATCCCTTGTACCAGCAGACTCTTCCTACTGCACTGTTTCCTTCTAAGAACCAGGGGGAAACATCTACAATGCTGAGATAATAAATAATGACAGAATAGCAGTTTACATGTGATGCTGGCAATTTTCAAATCCAGGCTGAATAGAAGAATTATAGCTTTTTTTTTTTTTTTTTTTTTTTCATGGGCAGGCATCAGAAATCAAACCCAGGTCTCTGGTACAGCAGGCGAGAACTCTGCCACTGAGCCACGATTGCCCACCCAGATTATAGCATTTATATCAACTATGGGTCAGGAATTCTGGGAATAGCTGTAAGTGAATTATTGACAAGGCATCAGAGAATCATAACATCATGTGGAGAACCAGATATTTATACACTGAAGTCAGAACTTGGCAATATTCAGCCCAAGGGTGCCCCTTCCAGCTTCCATTGACCTAACGCCCATAACCCACCATTTCACACGCCATTAGACTACAGCCTCAGTCATGCCCAGCAAACATGTGAAACATTTTTAGACCCCTTCCCACTCTCTATTTCAGTTCATTCCTTTTCATCATGCTGACCCCAGCTATAAGGATTCTATCACTTTGTAATATCTTACCCTAGCCTCTTCTTTCAAAGATAAAAATTTCCCTTTCCCCCAGCACCAAAATGAAATGTTTAATTCCCTAATGTCCACAAGAAGTAGCTGTCACAGATGAAAAACATTTCATTATGGAACTAATGAACAAATCAATTTAATATGCCACCTATACCTAAACCCAGTATACGATCTGATCATTTTGGGAAGGGATGGAGTTGTGACTGGATTCAAAGGATGCCAGGAAGGTATAACTATTTTAAAATATTTCCTGCCCTTACTTGTCAAGACTTTAAGTTACAGCAAATTCCTCCAAAGTGGTAAGGAAGCCAAATTAACACTATTAACATTGACCTTGTTCCAAAAGTTGATTAAATCCAGCCATTCCCAAGGTTTAAAATATTATTTCTAATTGTCCTTTGCTGGCTTTTCATTTGCCTGCCTCTTGAATGTCTGTGCTCCCATCAAGAGTTCTGCATTTCACATCAGTAGGAGGCTTGGCATTTTCCTATCTGCATGCACCATTTGAGGGTTGCTCTTTTAAAGAGCGATATTGCTGATGAGTGTGAGCTGAACAATTTGGAAGCTGGAAAATAGGCTGAGAATGGCTGTTGTACAAGTTCTGTCTGGGCTATTTAACCATTCCTATGGCATCAGCCATCTCCCCACTTCTAATGACTTCCAAACTTCTCTCTCTAGCAGAGAATTTTTCTCTTGAAACTCTCACCCTGTATATACAAATACGTATTTTATGTATATAGATGATACACTGGCAGCCTGTAATTCAATAGCTGTAAGTGTGAATTCATCATTTTTCTCCTGGAACATTTTTTCTTCCTCTATATTCTCCAACTATTCATTTGGGTGGCTTCCTTTACCTCCAGGAAAAAAAAATTGCATACTGCAAAGACAATAGGCTTTAAAGGTGATCAGACATAGATTCAAATTGCAGACCATCAACATGTCTCTATAATTTTGTACATGCTATTAATCTTTTCTGAGCTCCAATTTTCTCATTTCTAAAATAAAAATTGCAATATCCACCTTGCAGGATGGTTCTAAGGATTAGGGATAATTCATGTAAGTACCTGTACTCTGTAGGAGCTTAAAATACATAAAATATAACATACGGGATAGAACGGTAATGTTACATTTCTTAGCATCCCTGTGACTCACTTTGCTAGGGCGGCTGAAACAAAGTACCACAGACTGTGTGGCTTAAAACAACAGATATTTATTATCTCATAGTTTGGGAGGCTAGAAGTCTGAAATCAAGGTGTCTTCAGGACCATCCTCCCTCTGCTATCGCTAGGGAAGAAGATATGCCTCTTTTAGGCTTCTGGTGATTTGCTCGCAAACCCTTCTGGACTTCCATCTCTACCTCTGTTTTTACATGGTATTCTTCTAGCATCTGTCTGCCTGTGTCCAATTCTCTCCTTTAAGGACACAAGTCATATTGGATCAAGGACCCACTCTTACTCTTGTATTATCTCTCTCTCTTTCTTTTTTTTGCATGGGCAGGCACCAGGAATCGAATCTGGGTCTCCGGCATGGCAGGGAGAATTCTGCCACTGAGCCACCGTCACACTGCCCTGTATGATCTCATTTTAACTTGCCTAGCTCTATTTCTATATGCAAATAAATATACATCCTGAGATACCAGGGATTAGGACTTGAATATGTCTTTTAGAGGTAAACAATTTAACCCATGATACCATAGAAGAGATAGATGTGGCCATTTGCTTTGTTCTAGGCAACTGAAGATAAGCTAATATGTTGTGGACAGTTTTGGGGAAATTTCTTTAAGAAATAGTTTTCTTGTACTCTTTGCCTCTTTCTTCTTTGTCCATCATCACTTCTTGATAGCTGGTGCTGGTAGAATAGTCCTGATCTAGGAAGTGAAGTTTGAAAGACAACCATACCCAGTGTAGAAAGTTAAGAACTGTAGGAATTGCAGGAAAATACAAATGATCTCAGCTGCCTACAAGACAAACTTCAGGTGATTTGCAAGGAAATACTTGGAAGCGATAGCTTTAACATCCCATGTCTGTTGGCTGTGGGTGCTCACATTCCTGCTGCAACTGCCAGAACAAGCAGGGCTTCAAACGATCTTCCTGTTTCCAAATCCCGAGTGAGGGTTTCTCAGTGGTAGAATCTAAGTGAAGATACTGTTGGCATGCCAGGAAATTTAGTTCTTAGACTTCCAGCCTCTGTAATACAGGAAGAATGTAGACTTTAGGCAGGAATAATTCTGTGATAGGAAAACAGAAAATCCGAAAGTCTCTTTGATGTACAAACAAAATTAATCAAACTTAGTATATATATTATATCCACTCAAAAATTGAGTGGTCCCTTCCTCACCACATGTCTCTTAAGTAGAATGTACAAAGTGTGAGCATAAGGTCAATTTCAAATGCATGCTGTGTACTCTTTTATACAAAGGGCAGGCTTTCTATCAACCAAATTTAGGATTGAATCCCAGCTCCCCTACTTCCAAGTTGTATGACTTGGGGAGTTTACATAGCATTTCTAAGCCTGTAACCACATCTGTAAAATGGAGCTAATAAAAATAAATATCTTAAAGAATTGTTGTAAGGATTAAATGAAGTGGAATGTACAAAAATGACTTGCAGCTTGGCTCATCAACTGTTCAGTAAATACAAGCTGTTCTTACTGTTGCTTCATCAATAATCACCTCCAATTGAAATTAGTCATTTATCAACCTTTCCAGTGAGACTGTTGTAAGCTCCCAAAGAAAAGAAGTCTTAAATTTAAAGCCCTCAAAGCAGCACAGAGTCTATCATATACTCAGTGCTCAATAAATATTATTGTTGCTGAACTTGCTCTCATCAATTGGTACCTGCAATTCTATACGTTTTCAAGTTATTACCTTCATTCAACCAACAATTCATTCAATCATTTTAACATTAAAAACACATCATCTAATATTCACTTGAACATTTAAACCCAAGCACTTTTATATTCTTGCATGCACAGAGATTTTCAGTGCAATGTAGTGAGATTTTATAAAAGGAATTAAATGCTAGAGTGGGAGGAGAGGCGAGATTAAGGAGCATTTAAATTTGCCTGGAAAAGTTAAGGAAATTTTTATAGACGACATAAATTTTTATAGATGTTGAGGAGTTTAACGTTCATCTTGGAGGCAATGGGAATTAAGTGAATGTTTGAAACAAGGTAGCAATGTGAGTTTTACTTATGAGATTACATTGGTGGCATTGGGAGATGGTTTGGCAGGGTGGGAGAGGAAACAATAAAATTAGTTGGGTCTGGAATTTGGCATTCATGAAGAAGAAGGGGAAGAATAAATGAACAGGGAGATGATTAGGAAGTAGAACTGACGTGGGTGATGGGTATTGATTTGGAGCTACAGGCCCACTGATGCAGAAAGAAATAGCAAAGGAAGACAGTAGCTGGCAAGAATAACTTGGAGCATGGCTAAGGCATTTCTTATTTCAGCCTACTGTATAAAAAAGGTAGCAAGTCAGCAGTTCTGGGCTTCTCTGGCTCCTACTGACCCCCAAACTCCTTGTATGCCTGTATCTGAGGAACTGGGGAGGCAAGCGGGCACTGTGTTCTCATGAATCCTTGATTTTATTTTTATCTTCTCCATGGCTTATTTACTGGTTCTGTGGGAAACTCAAGTGAAAGAGACTTTATTCCAAGTCTGAGCTCTGATTTCCATCCAGCTTTGAACCCCAACTTGCTCTTGTGGTTTAGTCCACAAGTGATAACCTGCATAATGAGACTCACTAAAGCAGGCATGGACATTTTCCGACACATTTCAGTAATTATCACTGGTGGCCTTGGTGAGAGTAGGACTCATAGTGCAGGAGTATAAATGGATTGTGGTGCATCCAGGAATGAATGGAAGATAAGGAAGTGGGAACACTGAGCTTTTGTCTGTGCAAGGAAAGAGAGATACAGCAGAAGCAGCCTGAAAATTTGGTTCATATCATAAATTAAAATGTTTTTTTAATTCAATTAGATGGATGGTGCCTTATTTTAATGCTTTGCTATAAAAGCCATTGATTACATGATTAAGTACAAAATGCCAATGAAAATAACTTTCTTTCATGTTGTTTTTTTTTTAATCACCAAATGACTCTAGGGTTATCAATAATAAATCTGTACACACCAACAATAGCAAAATACTTATTTAAGATATGCTCTCACATGAGGCCAGTCTTTTCAAGTAAGAGGATAGATACATGCTGTACACCTAAGAAGTGTCTTCAAGATATTTCCTCTACATCATCTTTCGTGGACCAAATAAAACCCCAAACAATAACAAAATCCCTGACTTTGCTTACTGCCTAAAACAAATCCCTAACTATATCTCAGCAGAAATTGGTAAACACCCCATGAGAATCGGAGCACTTCCATAGTTCAAATGCTCTGTGTTTACAGGTGAAAAGAGGGGTCTGGCTAATAGTTGGAAACCTGAGTAGAATTGCCTTAGTGTATGTCAAAAGTGGAGGGGTAACTTTGGGCAATATTTCTAAATAATGAAGTTTGCTTCAGGGACCCTTGCTGTATGATGCAGTCACTGTACTCCTAGATTTTTACCCAAGAAAAATTAAATATACAACCACACGAAGGCTTGTATGCAAATTATCACAGTAGCTTTATTTGTGGTAATCTAAAACTGGAAACAATCCAAATATCCATCAACGTGCAAGTAAGTATATAAACACGATTTGGTCTCTTCAAACAATGCAATTTACTCAGCAATAAAATAGAACAAAGTAATGATATACACAGAAACAGGAATGAATCTCAAAATCATTATTCTGATTGAAAAAAAAAAGCAGTAAGAAAATATATCATAACACTCAGATGTGGCCTCGGTGTCTCTGGGCCCAGCTCTGCAAGTGAAATCATTGCCCTTCCCACTGCATGGGACATGACATCCAGGAGAGAGGGTCTCCCTCACAACGTGGAAGAGGACTCCCAGGGATGAGTCCAGACCTGGCACCATGGGACCGACAATTCCATCCTGACTAAATGGGGGACAGGAAGTGTAATTAATAGAGTGTCAGTGGCAGAGAGAGTTCAAATAGAGTTGACAGGTTACTCTGGAGGTTGCTCTTATGCAAACTTGTTACCTATCATAGCCTCCTGGCCCCTAGCCAGGACCATTTCAGCCAACCCTAAAGAGCACGTAGGGCAATTTATAAGATTCCACAAGGGTTCCAGGCAGTAGAGTAACTTGCCAGAAACCTACAACCTCCAGATGTTATGATATATTTTCAGTGTTTTCCTTTGCATACTTATTTTCCCATATGAATATAATTCCAAATTGTATGGCTCCATAAAATATCTTTATTAGTATTTTCACTGGAATTATGTTAAATTTATAAATTAATTTACTGAGTACTGAGCTTTATGATGTTTTTCTATTTATTCAAGCTAAATTACATGTTTTAGATGAGTACCTTAAGTTTTCCCCTTATATGTATTTTACACATTCTTAACTACTTTGTCAGTATTGTATATGGGATTTGCTCTAATATTATGTCCTCTATTATTTGTATATATGAAGGTTATTGATTTCTGTATGTGAATTTTATCTCTTTTCTTACTGAATTCCTTTACTGTTGGAGTTAGTTTTATCATTGACTCCCTATGGCCATGCATACTACAACATTAATTACAAATAGAAATAGTTCTACTTATTTTACTTCCAATTCATTTGCCTCAAAATGATTTGTGTTTTCTAATGGCATTGGGTAATGCCTCCAGAAAGCAGTAATAGTGATAGTGAACATCCTTATTTTATTCCTTATCTTTTTTTTTATATTGCAAGAGACAATATACAAATGGATGAAGATCAGACTATATATGGCAACAGAACCCCGACCCGCAGACTCTGCAGCAATTAGCCAGAACAGTCAGGACTTGGTCAATAACCATCAACTTCCCTAATTTTTGTCCCTCTTTCCAACTCAGGACCCACCAACGAAAGCCAAATACGTTCCCCAAAGCAATCATATAGGTTCTAGTTAGTCTAGTCCACCTCCAGCTTCCCACGTCAACAACATTCAGAGCCAAGCTAAAGTCTCTCACCCTCCCCTGTTTGTTTTTACACTTTTACCTTTCCACTCCCCTGCTTGCCTTTGAGCCTTTGCAAACACAAGCAATGGTGGGTACTTTCTTGCTGTAGCAAGCTCTGAACAAGCCTCTTTACCTGCTCTCATTTGGGTGGTGCGCAGTATTTCCATGGTGGAAAAGTCTAATGTTTCTCATTTAAGTAACTTTCTGGACTTAGGACTAATATGATACTGTCATTTAAAAAACTATTAACCAATTCTGGGTTTTCATTAGGTATGGATCTGGAATTTTGGCTTCAGGATTTTTTTTCAGGAAACATGGATATTATGACATGATTTTTATCCTTAGATCTGTTAATGTGATGTATTGTCTTAATTGGTTTCCTAATATTGAATCAAACCTGCATTGGTCAGAGTGGAATGTATTCTCTTAATCTGGTATATTATTCTCTTAATGTATTGGTTTCTATTTATTAGTATATATTTCATTCATTTGCATTAATATTCAAAAATAATATGTCTGCAATTTTTGCTTTTGTGTGTGTATTGCTTTTATCAGGATGAGGCATCAATGTGATGTTTGTGACATACGGCAGATTTGCCAGTTTTCCTCCGTTTTCTATGCTAATTTAGTTAGCTTTAGGACCATCTGACCTAAGAAAGTTTGGTAGACTTTCCCAGGAGCATAATGTGGCCTGGTGCTGCTTGTAGGATAGTTCCTTAACAGTGCTCATCTAAGACAACAGCAGTTCATCTCAGTTTTCAAAGCTGTTTGAATAGAGTTCTGTAAAGCAGTCTCTTGTGGTTTAAAAAGTCCCTTCTGTTTCAATGATTATTTCCCCTTTATCATTTCTTATTTTTTTTTATATTAATGCTTTCTCCTTTCCCCCCCCCACCCCCTTGATTAAGTTGGTTGGTGGTTTGTTAGTTTTGTCAAAACTTCCTTCTCCCAAAACAGGATTTTTATTTCATTGGTTAAATCTAATGATTTTTTTCTATGTACTACTTCATTCAGTTCTGTTGTATTATTTCTCTCTGTGATTTATTTAAGCAAAGGTTGCTCTCTTTTTTATTCTTTTATTTGTTAATTTGTTGTTGTTGGGAATTCATTTATTTTCATTGTCCATTTTTATTTTTATGTTCTTAAGGCTTTGGGTTTTCCTCTGGTTGCTGCTTTAAATGTATCCTATAGATTCTGATGTGTAAGATTTCCACTATTGTTATAAGTTAGATATTCTATAATTTTCATTGTATTTATCCTGTCACCCAGAGTTATTTAATAGAAAGTTTTATTATTTCTAGGTGCAAGGGCCTTTTTTCATTTAGATTTTTTAGAAATTATTTCTAGTTTATTGACTATGATCAAAGAATATTATTTGTAATATTTCTACTTTGGAGAAATTCCTGATTTTTTTTTTTTCAACCTAGTATACAATCAATTTCTGTGAGGGTTCCATGGGTGCTTGAAAAAGGGTTTCTTTCTCAGGTCATAAAATTCAATAGATATTTATAAAACTACTTTGCTGATTCTGTGGTTTAGATCTTCATAGCCTTATTTTATTTTTTGTCCACTTAATATCTCTTCAGCTGAGAGCATGTTTCTAGCTTCTGTGCATCTCCCATAATTTCTGTCTTACGAAGAATGGATGTGTTAGTTGATGTATAAATACTCATAGCTCATATCTTAAAATATCTTCAAACGTTAAGTGATATACTAATTTGTCTCATTCAATGTTTTGGGCTCAAGTTCTGCTTTGGCTCGTATCAGGATCACCCCCACCCTGCACCCCTCCCCCCCATACTTTCTCATTGTTTCAGTTTGCATATTTCTTCAGTTTTAGCCTTTCTGAATCACTGATTTAGGGGTATCGTGTGTGTAGAGTGCAGTTTGGCATTTGCTTAGGGACCCCAAGTTGCTGTGACTCGTATGAATGGTCTCAGCTCTGTCATGTCTTTATTATTATTTTTTTATTTCCATTTCATTTTTTTCCTAGAGGCTGGTTTTTCTTCATCCTTTAAGGACTCAGCCCCTTGTATGGTCTCTAGCCGAGGACATGGGGAAGGCCTGCAGGTCTAACTGGGTGGGGGCGTTCGGTCCTACCCGGCTTCTGCTCCGACTCCCTTGCTGTAAATGGCACTTAACACAGTAATGTAGCTTCACAGCCAACTTCGGAAATATCCCTGACGGCTGCAGCCTCTGTTTCGAATGATGAAATTCTTAATGCCTGATCATCTGGCTCGCGGTGGGTGCTGTTTGTGCAGCCGATGAACTCAACAGGACCGCCGCCTTCTTTGGCATGGCCGTTGTTTCTTCTTGGTTATCTTAGCAGTCAGCAACCCAGAGAGACTGTCATATTATTTTGGTTGAGTTTATTGTGCTTTCAATCTTTCAGTTTCCCTGAAGACATGGTATTTGTTTTATTGTTCTTCTTTGTGACCTATATAGTGTTTTGGAGGATATGTAAAGGGATTCAGATTTAAGTGGCCACAAATACCTTAGCTTACCCAGAAGTTCCCCATCAATACTTTCTTTTAAATATTTTAAATATTTTTCTTTTATCTTATTTCTTTGTTCTCAATAAAAGCTGTATAAAAGGCAACTAGCTTTGGGAGGTCTGAAATGTCTTTTATGATTAATGTCCTCTTTGCAAAAGAACTATAGGGCAATTAATAAAGAAATTAAAATCTATTGACATTTTAAAAAGCTGGTCATATTGTAGAGCAGGATTTATACCTCAGCAGTTTATTCTCTCAAAATTAATTCATAACTTGATGAAATTACAATTAAAATTCCAGCAGAATTCATTCAGTTTGGAGTTGGATGAAATGATCCTAAAATTGATAGGAAACTGAAAATGATTGGAAAGAGTCAAATGAAACTCTTTTTAAACCCTCTTTACCAGATGTCAGTAACTGCTGTATTGCCAGTGGAGTCAACCCAATATGGTGTTGGCGTAGAGAAAGATAAACAGATTAGTTAAACCAAACAGATAATCTAATAATAGAGCCCAGCATACATAGACAAAAGTGGTGTGTTAGCACAGTGGGAAAAGGATGCTTTCTTTAACAAATGGTACTGGCACAACTGCCTATTCATGAGAAAGAGAATATTGCAAGTCACAGGAGCTCAGTGTCTCATCAGTGGCCCATGTGTCTGTTGCAAGAAGAAAATGATAGGGGACAAGCCTAGTAAATCAGATGGCTTTTAGAATGTAAAAGTCTTTACATATCAAACAAGGAATATAAATTTAATTTTATAAGAGAAAGTAGCAAACCATTTTTTCCATTGAGCAGAAGGAAGACAATCATATATATATGTTTTAGGAAAATAATGGCAAAAATGAAAAGCTTTTGCTAGAGAGGAGAAAATTAACATGTGGAAGGTAGCTGGAAGCAGAGAATTTGCAGACAAGAAATGGAAAGACAAAGGGTTTTCAGAACCAGATGAGGAGCCATGAATATTGAAGAGGCAAACCTCTAAGTCAAACTTGATCTGATTTATTATTTTGTCTAGAGCCATCTATCTCTTCCTCTGCTATATACATTTCACATATATTTCCGGTGTCATGTTCTTTTTTCTGCCTGTTTCATAGTTACAGTGGTTCAAAAAGAGTGGTATTGATGTTTATGCCACTGGTCTTTCCTCTTCTAGCACCCTAGTCTTACTCTTTTTCAGCTCATGGAACCAGCTTTCATTGCACTCATCTTTCACCCCCATTGTTGTAACCTGGTTTGTAGCTGTCAGTTCTCCAATAAATAAAGTGCTCAAGGGAAACTGAGATCTCGTGGCTCGAAATTCACCCCAGATTATCCCTGAGCATAAGGGGATACTCATAATCAAGAAACTCCTTAAATGCTTTATAACAACATGTAGTGACCCCATCTGACAAGACTGTGCTTCTATCTGCAACACATACGTTCAGCTGTTGGTTTTCCATAGAACAGGTGAAACCCAGCTGAGATGCCACAAACTCACAACTGTTTTACTAACTGTGAACTATTTGACCGTTAAGGCACAACTCTTTGAAAACAAAGGTTAGACTAAGTTTGAAGTCCAATCAAATTATCTGGTTCAAAATATCTATAAAAGCTTGATACATAGAGAAACATGAAAATAACAGTAAAAGTAAGCCTTCAGTTCATATGAAAATTCATTCTATATTTTGCAAACTATACCATCAGTTCAAACATCTAGGAAATAGTACCTTGCTTTCCTATTGTAATATTATTATTGCCTCTGCTATTATTATTACTATTATATATTTTGTTGCATTAGTTTATTGTAAATATTTTCTGCCATATACTATAATAGGTGTATGTATTCTCATTTTACTCTTATTCTCAAATCATATTTTCTCAAATTATTTTATTTTCAGAACAATCCTCTGCGGTTTTAAGATATCTGTTTTAAGTCACATAGCTAGGAATTATTGGTATTTTAACCAATATGTATATGATTTCAAAGTTCATACTATTCGAGTTCAAAGTTCATACTATTCCCACAGCATTATATTTCCTCCCAATTGGGCCCAAACAACCAATTGGAACAGAGAAAAGTCAGAGTCATTTTGTAATGCATTCTCAATTTGTTCCTTTGTTCCTGTGATCTCAATTTAATTGGCTGTGTATTCTTGCCAGCTAGGTTTAGAATAAGTTCATAGTTGTTAGATGATTATTTCGGCTAATTTATTTAAAAATTTCAAACCCTCAACTTACTCATCTATAAAATGGGTTGTTCCATGGTTAAATAAGAATAAAAGTGAACTGTCTGGCAAATAATGACCACTAAACAAAAGACGTTCTTCACCCTTTCCATCACATCCCTCAGAGCAGAGGTGTTTTTAGACCCCTAAAACTTTGTACTTTACATTGCAAAGCTCTTGTACTGAGGTTGATATTTAAACCAAAGAATAAATATCTAATGATGGGATTTTAGTATTATGGTAAACAAATGAAAAATAATTCTGTGTTGTAAGATCTTGTTGTAGCATCCTCAATCTCAGCAAATTACTGTTTATTTCTTTCAAAATATTATGAAAATATAAGTTTAGATTAGTAGTCACTGACAAAATTGGCATGGTAAAGAAGAAAAGAAGTGTTTAGAAAAGAAAGAACAAGATGGGCACACGGAGAGGTTAAAAGAATTAAAGTCTTTTGAAATGAAAACATACAAAGATTGGTCAGAAAATGGTGAAGAAACAATAAGGAATAAGTCATTAAACAAAACCATTCTAACAGAAAGCTTTGAATACTGTTAGCATTTAATAGTCATTTTATTCTCCTGAAGTCATAGTGTTAATAACAGTTTTCAAAATCCATTTGATTTGCTATGACTCCAAGAGTCATTATAGATTACCTAAACCAGAGAAGCAAACGCTGGAGTGAAAATAATGACCTTCAATACGAAGGCACAGAGGCTGGTGGCTGGCTGCTTTCACCGTTAAAAGTCAACAGAACAAGAAAAGATTCCCAGAGAATGCAATATTCAGGTTCCGTTTTTCCCAAAAGTGACAGATGTGCATTGTGATTGCTTGCCAAGGGAAATTGTGCAGTTCTCTCTAGAGAGATTTTGGTATGGTTCTGCCAGGAAACAATGTATTACCTTACTGTCACAGTTCCTCTTCTTTCTCTTTGGGGGATAGAATCCTTTATTTAAAGAGCCTAAGTTTCCTTCTGCTGTGCTCCAAAGAATCTGGACTTCTATGACTACCATAGATGAAAGAATATCTTTGTGCTTCTGCAATTCATTGGACTGAAAATACACTCCAAATCTTTGTCAAGTGTACCTCCTTCTTAGATAATTCTGTGAGAGCTATTATATTTAAAACAGAACAATGAATGCATTTTAACCTGGTGACTCTAAGAGGTCTCTCAGCTGAATAAGGTACTTATGTCCAAGTGATATACACAAATGTTCAAAACTATGTAATGTCAAAGAAGACAAACTGTTGGAAGTGTGTGACATATTTTGAAATTCACTGTACAGGAAACAAGGAAATAAAAAATGACCTGTCACTGGGACTAAGTAATTGAAGAATCACTGGGTTGAAGCCTAAACAGAAAGACAGGAAGATGAATTTAGCTTTCCTCTTCATCAATATATATTGACATTGTACCTAACAATATAGCTCTTGGATGAAGAATTGTAAGTAGGCCTGACAGATATACTGGCGAGGTCTTTTCACTTGTTTCATTCTAATTCGTTTACTTTGGAGACACATAAGCTTCTATTTAAAATATAAATAGAAAGTCGGGGTGCTAATAGTTTATTCTAAAAGCTTCACGTCTCATTCCATCAGTGATTTCTTGAGTGCATGCAAGATAAATGTCAGATTCACACTCTTCAAAGATAGAAAAGGCATTGGACCTTTATTCAAGGAACTCTCACTCTTTGAAGTTGCTAGATTGCACCTCTACAGAAGAGAACTTAGTAGGCATTCATTAAAATTTTCATCTAGTTCTACAATTGTAAGTGATCAGCAACTAGGGTAAATTTCTGCAATACCATTGATCCCCCTACTCATTTATATTAGATTACATTTCATGCTACAGATGAAACCAGAGAAGGAGTCATGTAGAAAGGCATATTCATTAAAGGAATGCATGATGACTCCCCATTCAGGCAATCAACTACTCATTGTTAGTATTTAATATATCTCCTAAGCAACAGGCAGTATCATACTCATAGGAGAATCACTAAACACTTTCTTCAGTCATTTGAGGTTCTGTTACAGTTAGATTTCTCAATAGTAATGCGCTCCACTGTGCTTTTTTAATTTTAAAATATGCTATTAGCCATCAGAGCTATTGCTGCACTTACATGTCCAGGTATCACGTTAGGAAAGGTGCTAATTTTGCTTCTCTGACCAATCAGATAACTTCTGAAGAAGCTCCTATTGATGAGAAGGTGACTCTAAAGAACTATGTAGAGGCAAACTCATATAATACTTTGTTCAGATGCTTTTGTTATATTATAGATAGCACAACTCAGATAGAAAAGAGGCATATAGTCTGTTTCTCCATACGTTATTGAGCTAACGAAGCACACCAGTTACTCAAATAAAGGAGTTAAGTTTGTTTGTTTATTTGTTTAACTGAATTTACTCCATTGATTTGAGACTGGATGATAGCAATTAGAGAATTAGTACGTTTTTTAAAAGCCCCAACAAGTCAGGCATGAAAGGCAGGGATTGCAGCAGGGTCCTGACCATCCTGAAATGTTCAGAACAGGCTCAAATTAGTGAATGAAAAAGCTGAGAAATTCCAGGCCCCATTTTTGGGAGCAGCTTCTACTCAACACTCCCAATGGAACACCTGGCTTGGATGAGGGTTTGTAATGGGCCTGAATATTGCAGAATAGTAAAATCCAAGTTTTCATGTTCATGGCTTGAAGATGAAAAGGGGCAATGTCTAAGTTTCCCAGTTGCTAAAACAAACACCATGCAATGAGTTAGTTTAAACAATGGGATTTACTGATCACAATTTTGAAGCTAGGAGAAGTTCAAAACTGAGATGTCAACAAGGTGATGCTTTCTCCCTAAAGACGGTGGTGTTCTGGGGCTGTCTGCTGGCAATTCTTTATCTTTGGCTTTTCTGTCACATGGCAATGCACATGGCTATGTATTCTCCTTTCTTTTCTGGGTTCTGCTGACTTTCAGCTTCTACTCATCCTGGGTGACTTTCTCCCTGTGACCTTCTCTATAAGTCCTCCAGCAATAAGATTAAGGCACATCCTGATTTATTTAGCCCCCATTTTAACTGAAAACATCTTCAAAAGGTTCCATTTACAATGGGCTCCCATCCATGGGAATGGATTAAAGGTCTAGAAGTATGTTCTTCTTGGTACATATTTGGACCTACTACAGTTGAGGTAGGCAGAGACTAAGAGTTTAATTATTAGTAATTCTCCTGATACAAATGTTCTGCAACAAATGTGTGTGTGTGTGTGTGTGTGTGTGTAAAATTGAAATTTACTTCTCATCAGCATGATATCTGGCATCTTTGACATTGTCAACAAAGAATGATTGTGAGAACTCGCAAGATACTATCATAATCATTTACCATAAAAGCATGTAATTTAGACTTTTTGTTAATAGCTTATATCTTAAGATATTTTTAAGATCTTAAGTCTTACTGTTAATATTCATTTCAAATAAAATTAACTTGACATGAAGATCTCCTTATGGATTTTATATGTTAAAATTATTTTAATTGAAATATAATTATATTTTTTAACTGCAAGAGTAAAATGTAATAATTTTGGGGAGTGGTGATTTATATATAAACCAATTATTAGGAAATTTCAAATGGTTAATTTTAGATATATAGACTGAAAAGTAATAGAAATAACAGCATGCACATTATCTAGAAATTGCTAGAATGACCATTATATAATTTTTAAG
>PVIY010043689.1:0-20164 GCA_004026745.1 Myrmecophaga tridactyla
CATCATCTGCTAGCTTCTTCTCCTGGCTTCCTGTTTCATGAAGCTCCCCAGGAGGCATTTTCCTTCTTCATCTCCAAAGGTTGCTGGCTGGTGGACTCTGCTTCTCATGGCTATGTCATTCTGCTTTGCTCTCTCTGAATCGCTCTCATTCTACAAAATGTTTCCTCTTTTATAGGACTTCAGAAACTAATCAAGACCCACCTGAATGGGTGGAGACATGTCGTCACCTAATCCAGCTTAACAAGCACTCTTAATTAAATCACATCTCCAGGGAGATGATCTAATTACAGATTCAAACATACAGTATTAAATAGGGATTATTCTGCCTTTACAAAATAAGATTTTGATTAAAACATGGCTTTTCTAGGGGACATACATCCTTTCAAAGCAGCACACACTCATTTTGTTCTAGCACTCTGCTCAGGGTCCCCATGGTAAATCTAAACCATATGGTGGTTCAGAATGTAAGAATCTCCTCCTCTTGCAAAAGACCTTATCAATAGAAATGGTCATAGTGATGAATATACAACTATGTGATGACATTGTGAGCCATTGATTGCACATGGAATGTTTGTGTTTTATGTTGATTGGCTTTATTAATAAAATTTTTTTTAAAAAGACCTCATCAATAAAGTGGCTTTCAATATCTTCACTACCAAGAATCCCCTTTTTGTATATTTCTACAAGGCTCCTATGTTTGAAACTCATTTATTTAATACTTATTTTCTAACTTTTAAAAAAATCAGACTTTTATAAACTGTCAAACAGATATCATGCCAATTAGAATCAAACTTCGGTTGTAGGTAGGCTGCACTATCTTATTGAAGGCAAACTTTGTACCTGACTTTCACTTACGCTGAAAAATAAGGTCACTGCCAAGCTCTTATGCCATGCCCAAGTAGGGTGCTAGACCCTCTCTGGAGATAGAAAGATGAACAAGATACAGTCTCTGCTCTCAAGAAAGTTACAGTCTTTTGGAAAATGTAATCTATCGTTCATACAAGATACTAGCTAATATGACAGCCCTATTTTTTTTGCAGAAGCTTTATCTCCAAGGTTGGGGGGATAAGGTTGGCGAGGAAACAGACACAAGAAACTTGAATCTCAAGAAAAGCATACATTAAAGTAAGAAAAAAGTCAATGGACTTCAAATATTTGTAATAATTAAATAAGAAATCATGTGTAGATTCCCAGGATACTTGAGCAATGGCATCCTTGAAAGGGCCTGAGGGGAAGATCTTTATCCACATGTCCCAGTTTCTAGCAGGTATGTGGGGAGAGGCCTATTACTTCAACTTAAAAAAAAAAAAATGGCCAAGAAATCCTGTCCAAGAATTCTTGCCTTTTCATCCTCTACAAAACCAATGAAGGATCAAACACGCATTGCCTCTTCAAAACCTCAAAACTGTCTCAGAGCAGAACTGTGGCACGGCAGGAAAGAAACTGCCACCATCAAGGCATTGGTCTGGCTCCCTAGAATTGCTTGGATTTTGAGAAAGCTGCTTCTGCTCTCTAACAAAGTCTAGCCTGACCTGGAGGAGGCCTGTTTATTTCTCATTTCTAGGGGATAAATATGTTTTTACACTCTCCCTGCAGAGGACTGTGGCCTGATGAATTTGTTGGGTCTTATTCCCTCCCAGGTCCACAGCTCAGGCTAGTTACTCCATTCTCTGCACCTCTCTTCCTTCATCTGCAAAATGGAGAAGTCACAGTCGCCCTCTAACACCTCTCCCTTTCCCTGGGGTCTTTCTTAGCCAAGGGTCTGATAGGAAATACAAAGATTTGGATGGCCCTTGGTGAAAAGATGTATGCAAAAAGGAATCTGGCATTTTCCTGTTTTTTTTCATTCCTAAATTGAAGCTGGTGTTCTCCAGGAAACAGTTCCATTTTCTTGAAGTTATTTTTCCCTATGATGATTATTTTGTCTTTATATAGACCTTGATATTTTCAAAGGCCTTGGCAGCGGGTAATTATTTAGGTAATAGGAGAGGTTACTTCTTTTCAAACTTGCTCACCATAAGATTACACCACAATAGTAGCTTAGACCTAACATTCTATGTATAATTACTTTTACACACTTAATAATTAATCTGCCTTAATTGAGATCCCACCTGACTTAAAATTTCAGAATTATACTCTTTGTGGGGTTGATTTTCTTTTGTTTCTCTAGCACGTATAATTTTCTGTTGCTTCATCACATCCAAAAGAGAGGGAGGCAGGAAAAGGGCACATCAAAGGGATTGGGGGATCAGGCTCAAAGAACTGAAAATCTACCCCAAACAAATTCAGAAAAAGAGGCAGATGAAGTAGGCTTAAATCTTCGGAGGTGAAAAGAACCAGCCCCGCAGTAATCTTCATGTTTTATCTCACCTTTCCAAATCAGTTCCTGTAATCTGCTTCCTGATCCAAGCGCCGTTTTCTGATCTCCATCATCACCTCCACATCCACCCCTCCCCTAATCTGCAGCTTTGAGATCCAGATCCCCTAAGTCCTTTCCAGACACCAGCATAAAAGCTCTTAGCAGCAAATGTCACTCAGCCCCCATATCCCTGAGTATCAGTTATAACAGGAATTGTCTAGCACTGTCATCCTTACACACATACACTTTCACTCATGGGCATGTGTCAGTATGTGTTTGAGAAACAATGCTGAAGGGGTCTTTGTAAGGTTACACAAAGGTATATGAGAAAGAGACATACTGCTTGTGCCTGTTTGATTCTCCTGTGGACCCCAGAAAAGCCATGTCCTTTAATCCTCATTCAATATTGCTCGGTGGGAACTTTTTGATTGTTCCCATGGAAATATGACCTACCCGGTTGTGGGTGGTAACTTTTGATTAGATGGTTCCCATGGAGGTGTGTCTCCACCCATTCAAGGTGGAGTTGCCTACTGGAGCCCTGTTAAGAGGGAACCATCTGGAAAAACCTTCAGAGCCATGACAGCACATGCAGTCAGAGACCTTTGGAGATAAAGAAGGAAAATGCCCCTGGGGGAGCTTCATGAAACAAGAAGCCTGGAGACATCACCATGTTTGCCATGTGCCTTTCCAACTAAGAGAAAAACCACGAACATCATTGGCCTTCTTGAACCAAGGTATCTTTTCCTGGATGCCTCAGATTGGACATTTCTATAGCATGCTTTAATTTGGACATTTTCACAGCCTTAGAATTGTAAACAAGAAACTTAATAATTCCACTTTTTAAAAGCCGTTCCATTTCTAGTATATAGCATTCTGGCAGCTACCAAACTAGAACACTAATAGGCACACTCCTATCCTCCAAGCACTGGAGTAATAAATGTGCAGCATAAAAACTATATGGGATAGAGGAAGAAGGGAGAGAGAGTAGAAGAGATTGAAACCATTAACAGTAATCCATCACTAGTCACATAAGGGTAGAGGCAGGTGTGGCCCAGACTTTCCTGGCCAACCCTGGTGCGGCTGTAACAGAAAGAAAAAGCAGGCCAATGACTATTTATTTGTCAAATCTCACCTTCTAAAAAGAATTTAAGGCATGCAAGTATATAGGTAGGTGTGAGTGTGTGTTTCTGAGACAAACCCTGGACATTTTTTCTGTGCACACCACCTGAGTCCTTTCTCCATCCTGGGACTGAAGGTTGAAAAAATGAACCCTCACTGAAGTGAGTCTTTGCAGGACAAAAGTAAAGAGGTGTGAGTGGCCCCTTTCCCCTCTGGCCATTTTCCCTGGGATGCTATCACTATGGGCCCTGTGACCTTGTTCCCTTTACCATCTCATAACCACTGCCAAGCAAAGACTGCTCCTCCCCTCACGTGGAGATGACACTGTTGCCCTTCAGAAATTTCTCGTCAACTCACACACATCTGCAATGTGTACACACACACACACCTACCTATATACTTGCATGCCTAGAAGCTAGCATCTCATACACACTCAGACATACACGCACATGTATGTTATATTCCTGTGTGTCCAGTATAAGTTACTCAGGGCTATCTAATGAGCACATGACATGCACACACACACACACACACTCATTTTAGCATTCCTCTCCAGCAACCCCAGTCATACCTTAAACACATACTCTCCCCACTGCTGCGTCGACCACATATAGAAGCTGTTTAGCCATATCCATATTTGACCCATCTTTGCAGGCAACACTTCTCCTTGGCCCCATTTTTGTGGTGGTGCTCACACAGGAGCTGTCTCAAAGTCTGTCACAACATTGCAAACATACACCACCACCCACCTAATTTCTATGTCTGCTAGAAGTGGTTCAATAGGGTCTGTCTTTTTCTCTCTCTCAGACGTATCCTTTTCACATCTGTCCCGCATTCCTCAAACTACATCCCAATGCCCTTGTGCAGCTGCTAAATGGAGACGACTTATCCAGAAGTCTCTATCACACACACACACACACACACATCTTGCATGTCAGCTGCAGCGTTCCCTGTCACCGATACAGGCCTTCCCATTGTAAATTTTTTTTGACAGCTCCAAATTAAGTTGCTAACATTGTCTAAGCTACACATTCACAATCACACACAAGTACAAACACTTATTTCCAGTAATACCACACACGTGTAAATGTCCACTCCCCTATGAGCTTCGTGCCAGGTGCTGTGACAGGTTTCCCCACTCTTCCAGTCCCCCTTCCCACCTCTGCTGTAGTGGCCACATGGCACCTTTACAAACGCTGTCTCTCCAGCCGTCAGTGGCTGTTGCAAAGAAGCTGGCCAGCAGGGACCCTTTTCTTTCTCCCTCACACACTTGCTCCCCTTCCTCCTTTAATGCATGTGCACACACATACACACACCTTTACTCTGGCGTGGCAGCTGAATAAGAGCCTTCTAGCAGGTTCTCTCAAACATGTGGATGAACACATACCTACAACCTTGTGCAGCACTGTGAGGAGGGGAGCAATCAACTGAGTATCTCTCCCAGATTCACACACGATGACACTTACACCCTCACTCTCCTGCATCTGTGTGTGTGCGCAGGCTAGGGAAGAGGAGGGAAGGGACTTAAGAGAGCTACTGGTAGCATCTGTATTTCTCTCTTTCTCTTACTCACACACACGCGCACACACACGACCTTTGTACCACGCTTATGGCAACAGAAGCCACCCTCAGGTTGTTGCCTTCAGATCCCAAGGCACACGCTGTCGCAGTCATGTCCCCCACTCTCGTGCCTGCGTGTGTGTGTGTTGGGGACGGGCGCCAGGGAAAGCCAGCCGTGACACGCGCACATACGCGCGCACACACGCAGTCCTGAGGCCTGGGGGATCAGACCCCACCCCTCAGGTCGCCTCCTTCACACCCCGAGGTACACGCAGTGGCAACTCCGCCCTCACTGCCCTGTTTCGCTATGGGTGTGTGTATATGTGAGCGTGCGTGTGTGCCCGTGTTGGGGACGGCCCGCCGGGGGCCCAGCTGTGCCACACGCCCCCACCGCCGCGCCTCACCCCTTTGTGTGGCGGCCACGCGGGAGCTGTCCAGCATCCGCAGCCGCCGCCGCCGCCCCGCCTGGCCGCGCCGAGCCCGCCGCCGCGGCACATCCCCTCACACCCCTCGCCACATACCAGTCACACCCCCGGGCCGCGCGCGTGACAGCGGGGGGCTCAGGGTGGCCGGGCCGCGGGCCGCACGCCCCGCAGGCCCGCCCCGGCCCGGATCCCGACCGCACGCACTCACCCCCAGCCAGCAGCAGCAGCAGCGCGGGCAGCAGTGGCCGCAGCCAGGCGGCCCGCCACAGCCGGCCCATGTTGCAGCTGTTGCCGCCCGCAGCCGCAGCGGCGCGGCGCCGAGGCCCGCGTCAGGGGCCGCGCGGGTGGCGGCGGCGGCGCGCGCAGCGCCCGATTGGTCCAGACGGCTGTCACTCACAGCCGGCCCCGCCCGGCCGCGTGCCACGGGCGCGCCCCCGCGCCCGACCAGCCAATCAGTTCCGTACGAGGCCTGCACTGGGCGGGGCCGCGAAGGGCGCGGGGGCCCCTGGTCCTCGCACCTCGCTCTTGGTCGCCGACCGGCGACCCGTGGCCTCCTAGGTGGCGGACTCCGGCTGTGTGTCCCACAAAGGGTGCTGCGATCGTGGTGAACGTGCCCGGGGAGTCACCTGTGCACGGATCCACTCGGAAGCATTTCCTGAGCGCCCACCAAAACGCACAGTGGTCAGTCGTAGTAGACGACACCGACAAGACCGGGATGGAGAAGTGACCGCCGGAGTTGCCAGTGCGGAGGTTGTGGGTTATTCCATTAAGGGTTGAACGGAGGACCCCAGCAGAGGACGGGGCTCAGGAAAAGCCTCTCGGGCGCCGTGCTTGTCTTGGATGAGCCTTGAAGGCCAAGATCAAAAAACGGTGAAGCAAAGGTCCTGAGCCAAGAGAGAGCGAAGAATTGGACTTAGAGCCAGGAAGCGGAGTTCAGCTTTTTCATTTCCGTGGCTCGGAGGCCTTGAGCGAATCTCTTCACCCTTGGGACCAAGTCCCGTGTTGTGAGGGCTTTAGATTACTAGGTCAGGGTTTCTTAGGTTTTCTAATCTGTGCTCCTCTTTGTAAGCGAAAATTCATCCCTTTTGGTAATATAATTTATCCATGAGCCAAGCACTACGTTAGTAAATGAAACAGGCGCTTTCCGCCCCCAGAGTTTAGTCTGATGGAGGAGACAGACTTTTTAAAAAGTTAACTCCTATGTAATCGTAGACTTACAATTGTAGTAAGTTCTATTAAGTACAAAGGGCTATGAGATAGTATAGAAGGGAGCTTTTATGCATGCGTTCCTAAAGAAATGGCATTTAAGCTGAAACCTGAAAGAATGCATGGGTGTTAGGTAGGAGGTTAAGTTTTGGAGAGAACATTCCAGGCAGAGAAAAGTGTGTTGGTAATTCCTGAGTTAGTGAGGAACTCTTCCTCTTTGAGGAACAGAGAAAAGCTGCTATCCTTTTAGAATCAATGCATCTTACATATCTCCAGCAACCATAGTTTTATGAAATTGTACTTGTAATATATATTACATTGGGAAAACAGTTCTTTAAAATACACAATTATTTTATTGAATGCGATTTTTCAAAGTTTACCCCTCTATCCTGGAGTAAATCACTAGATTTTGTAGATAATCTCAAAGGACTCTTCCAGGGCAAAATACTAAGGGGAAATAGGAATTGGGGGTGGGGGTTAGGAGGAGGGTATTAAGGAAGAAGTAAATGCAACCAAAGGAAAGAACATTAGCAAAAGGTAGCACAGAATAATAGTGCATGGCATACCATATTTAGTGGAATGACAAGTTTCTTGATTAGAATGGGGAAAGAAGAAGAAGGGACAGGCAGAAGGCACCGTTGAAAAGACAGATGAACTATTATTAACTAAATGCCTTAATGAATTTTGGGTTAATCTGTACAAAGTAGTAAGCCCTTATATTATAAATGAGAAACCGAAGGACAAGGAAAAAAGTGACTAGTCTAAGAACAATGAGAAGGAGTAACAAAATTTAAATTCTTAGTTAAAGACATTGCTATTTAATTCGCAGAACTACATTACTTACCCTGGGGTCAATTTAAACTTCATAGCCCATTATATTTGATGTTTATTATGGGTATCTTAGCTACAGGTATTTTTGTTCTGTCTGCAGTTTAGAATTGATTGTACTAATATAATTTCTGGAAGTAAGAAAGATTCTGTCATTCATGTTGGGGTAAATCTGTATTTTTTTAATGTGCTCCTTATAATGAATACATACAATAATCAAAAGCTAAAAAGTAAAGTGTTCTAAAAAGGTAGGTCAGGACCCTGTAGTAAAGGATCTTCATGGCCATAATAAGTTTGAACTTTATCCTAAAAGAAATTCAGTCCTTGTATGGGAATCACGGCATGAATGGGTCTGTAGTTCAGGCAAATGATTCTGTGGTCAACAGGGAGAAAGGCCTAGAGAAAGAAGAGAAGCAAAACAACCAGTAAAGAGATTGTTATGGTAGTTCTGATAATAGATAAAGGAGGCAAGCGTAGCATTGGGGTTAAATTTGAGAGAAAACTCAAGAGACAGAACTAACAGGACTTGATGACTGATTGAATTTGGGTAGTGTTGGCTGTGGAGTTTTTTGCTGTTATTCTCTATACAAGTACAGTTTGGAGGAGATCTAGTTTATAACAGTTCACATGAAAAGTAAATCCATAAAGTAAAGAGGAAACAATAGCAGGAAGTAATTGCTATAAAATGTAAGCTAAGCAGTTTTGGACCTAAGATTAGTATAGTATCCAAAACAAAAGGATTTAATGGTGCTGTTTGGACTTTATCAACATTATGTTTTTACAGTAATCATTTTTTAGAAAGGATCAAGGAACAGAGAAGGAAACCAGGGAGACGTCATGAAAAACAACTTTAAAACTGTGGGTATCTGGCTTGGAAAAGAGGAAAGTTGGTGAGATGCATCATCGGTCTCCTTCTCTCCTCTTACATTAAAGGAAGTACCCTTTATCACAGGCTGGTTTCCTCCACTTGGGCTCATCATCATATTATTTATCTCTTTTTCAAAGAATTCCATCTTAGGATATCTCTTTTCTTCTTTATAATATCAGTCTCTATCTTCTCATTAGAAACAAATATGATTAAGAATGTCCGTTGTTGAAAAGAAATTACTCAACCTGGGGGAGATGAGGTCATATTTCTGGCACACTGAGTATATGTGCCTATACTCCCCTCTTCCCACTGGTTCCTAGAATTGAAAAAAGATATGTACAAGCAATAAATCCAAAACAGCACTGGAAAACAGAAGGGATCATCTGGTAGATTTAAAAGATAAAAAGCAAATGAGATTTAATTGATGGAGAAAGCCACAGCCCAAAATGCAGGCCCATCTAAATAATCTGAGGTTAAAGAGTAAATCAATATAAATTTTAGTCTATTTAGAAATTAATGACAATGTGGAAACACTGCATATCAAAATTCATGGGATGCAGCCAACAGTTCACAGAGGAAATCTTACAGCCGCAAATATATTTATTAAAGAATAAGACAGATTGAAAATAAATGAAGTAGGGCGGGCGATGGTGGTGCAGTGACAGAGTTCTTGCCTGCCATGCCACAGACCCAAGTTCAATTCCCGATGCCTGCCCATGCAAATAAATAAATAAAAATTAAGTAAGCATTCAATTTAAGAAGCTTTAAAAAAACACACAAAATTAATAAATCAATAAACTTCTACAGTTAAAATAACAACAAAAACATAGTAGAACTGATTAATAAATGAGAAGCCTGTTATTCAAAAGATGAATAAAGTAGTCAAGCTTTTGGCAAGTCTGATAAAAAAAAAGGAAAGACATAGATACCATTAGGAATGAAAAGGAAAACAAAACTATGAATAAAATTTAAAAATTATGTGCAACACAACTTAGAATTTACAATAAAAATTACTTAGTATCAATATCAATATCAAACTACTGAAATTGATTGAATAAGTAGAAAAGCTAAAACAATAGGGGGGAAATAAAAATACTGTCAAAAGACATAAAATATGTCCTGAAAAAGGCATAAGGGTGCGGGCAATGGTGGCGTCGTGGCAGAGTTCTCTCCTGACGTGCTGGAGACCCAGGTTTGGTTCCCGGTGACTGCCCATGTGAAAAAAACAAACAAAAAACATAAGGACCTTGATGCTCATTTGTTTTTATCACTGGATAATGTTCCTTTGTATGGATGTGGCACACTTTGTTTATCCATTCACCTGTTGAAGAAGATCTTGATTGCTTTCAGTTTATGGTGATTGTGAATAAATCTATAAACATTAAAACATTATAGTCATAATCAAAAAAGACGTAAAGACCATTTGCATGAGTGTATTTCATCAAAGCTTCAACACATAAGCTGTTGCAGAGCAAAGCTTAAAAGCTTCTTAATTCACTTTTTTTTAGAAGCCTTTTTATTGAGATATATTCACATACCATACAATCCATCCAAAATGTATAACCAATGGTTTTTAGCATGTTCACTGAGTTGTATGTTCATCACCACAATCAATTTAAAAACATTTTCATTACTCCAAAAAGAAAAAAGCCAAACCCCTTAGAAGTCACCTTTCAATCCCTCTATACTTCTCTAACCCTACATAACTACTAAACTAATTCCTTTCTATCAGAGCAAACACATTTTTCCTATCTCTATAAATTTATTTATATTTGTGCTTTATATAAATGGACTCAAACAATATGTAGTTCTTTGTGTCCGGTTTCTTTCACTTAATATAATGGGTTTTTTTTTTTCTGCAGTTGATGGAAGCATATTCACATATTTTTATTCATTGCAGTACATAATTTGCTTTAGGTGTATTTTTACCCATAAACTATACTATTAAATTAATACCTTGTAATAGTGTCATACATTTGTCCTAATTCATGGAAGAACAATTTTATTATTTTTTTTTAACATTTGTTCCCCCTATTATTTATTTTTATTCCATATGTTCCACTCATCTGTTGACAAGGTAGATAAAAGGAGCATCAGACACAAGGTCTGAACAGTCTTTTATTTGTACTATTGACCACATTCATCATCCCCGAGAGGGTTCACTATGCTATGCAGTCCCACGTTTCATCCTCTAGCTTTCCTTCTATGGACATGCACCGTCTTAAACTTTCTCTTTGAACACATATCATCACTGTTACTTATAAACTCACTATGAGGTGCTACCACCACTTCTATCCGTTTCCAAACATTTACAATAAACCTTATGACGTATTCTGCACAAATTAAGCATCAGCTCCCCATTTTCTTCTCTCATTCTATATTCTGATGACCTAATTCTAGATAGTTAAAACTCCCCATTAGTTGTTATATTTTGTTCATTTTAGAATAATTCATTCCTCTTAGTGAAATCATATAATATTTATCCTTTTGTATCTGACTTAGTTTATTCAACATAATGTCCTCAAGCTTTATCCGTGTTGTCACATTTGATAAGAGTTTATTCTGTTTTATGGCTGTAAAAAATATATACATATATGATATTTTGTTTATCCATTCCTCGTTTGTGGGACACTTTGATTGTTTCCCTCTTTTGGCAATTGTGAATAATGCTGCCTTGAACATTGGTGTGCAAATGTCTGTTCTCATCCCTACCTTCAGTTCTTCTGAGTATATCCTAGTAGCAGGATTGCCAGACCATATGGCAGTTCTATATTTAACTTCCTGCAAAACCAAACTGTCTTCCAGACTGGCTGCACCATTCTATGTCACCAACAACAGTGAATAAGTGTTCCTATTTTTCTCCATCCTCTCCAACACCTGCAATTTTCTGTTTTGTTTATAATGGCCATTCTAGTAAGTTTGAAATATTTCATTGCAGTTATGATTTGCATTTCCCTAATAGCTAGTGAAGCTAAGCATATTTTCATCTGCTTTTTAGCCATCTGTATATCCTCTTTGAAAAAATGTCTATTCAAGCCTTCTGCCCATTTTTAAATTGGGTTATTGTCTTTTTATTGTTGAGTTGTCAGATCTCTTTTTTTTTTTTTTTTCCGCATGGGCAGGCACCGGGAATCGAACCCGGGTCTCTGGCATGGCAGGCAGGAACTCTGCCTGTTGAGCCACCGTGGCCCACCCTGTAAGATCTCTTTATATATCCTGGGTATTAAACCTTATCAGATATGTGGTTTCCTAATATATTCACCTATTGAGTAGGCTCCTTTTCACCCATTTGACAAAGTTCTTTGAAGAACGAAAGTATTCAATTTTGAGGAATTTGTCTAGTTTTTCTTCCATTGCTCATACTTTGGATGGAAGGTCTTTGAAACTACCTTGTGATGGTTAGGTTCTGGTGTCAACTTGACCAAATTATTATGCCAGTTGTCTGGTCAGGCAAGCACTGGCCTGACCATTGCTGCAAGGATATTTTGAGGCTATGTCACAACCTTGTCCTCAGGGACCTTGATCGTTTCCCCTTCCCATAAGACATCATTCTGGTCCATTATATTGATGATATCATGGTGATTGAACCTAGTGAGCAAGAAGTAGCAACTAATCTAGACTTATAGGTAAGGCATTTGCAGGTCAGGAGATGGGAGGTAAATCCAACAAAAATACAGGCTACTTCCACCTCAGTGAAATTTCTGGGTTTCCAGTGGTGTGGAGCATTTCAACATATCCCTTCTAAGGTGAAGGATAAGCTGTTGCATCTGGCCCCTCCTGTTACCAAAAAAGAGGCACAATGCCTAGTTGGCCTCTTTGGATTTTGGAGACAATGTATTTCTCTTTTGGGTGTGCTACTCTGGTCCGTTTACTGAGTGACCAGAAAAGCTGCTGGTTTTAAATGGGGACCATAAAGAACAGGAGGCTCTGCAAGAGGTCCAGGCTGCTGTGCAAGCTGCTCTGTTACTTGGGCCATAGGATCCAGCAGACCCAATGGTGCTGGACGTGTCAGTGGCAAATAGGGATGCTGTCTGGAGCCTTTGGCAGGCCCCTATAGGAGAATCACAATGTAGACCCTTAAGATTTTGGAGCAAAGACTTACCATCTGCTGCAGATAACTACTCTCCTTTTGAGAAACAGCTTTTAGCCTGCCACTGGGCCTTAGTAGAGACTGAACGCTTAACCATGGGTCACCAAGTTACCATGAGACCTGAGTTGCCTATCATGAGCTGGGTTTTGTCTGACCCACCGAACCGTAACGTTGGGTATGCACAGCAGCACTCCAACATAAAATGGAAATGGTATATTAGAGATAGGGGTCAAGCAGGTTCTGAAGGCACAAGTAAATTACATGAGGAAGTAGCCCAAATGTTCATGGCCCCCACTTCTGCCACATTACCTTCTCTTTCCCAGACCAGAGCTATGGCCTCCTGAGGAGTTTCTTACAGTCAGTTGACTAAGGAAGAGAAAAGTCAGGCATGGTTTACAGATGGTTCTGCACAATATGCAGGAACTATCCTGAAAGTGGAGAGCTGTAGCACTACAACCCCATTCTGGGATGTACTTAAAGGACAGTGGTGAGGGGAAATCCTCCCAGTGGGCAGAACTTTGAGCAGTGCTTCTGGTTGTCCATTTTTCTTGGAAGGAGAACTAGCAGAGGTGCATTTGTAATCTGACTCATGGACTGTTGCTAATGGTTTGGTCAGATACTTGGAAGGAGCGTGATTGGAAAATTGGTGACAAAGAGGTCTGGGGAAGAGATATGTGGATAGGCTTTCTAAGTGGACAAAGAACTTGAAGCTATTTGTGTCCCATGTGAATACTCTGGATATGGGTTTGCATTCCCTGCATGCAATGCTTCTGCCAAAACTACCATCCATGGGCTTACAGAATGCCTTATCCACCATCATGGTGTTCCACACAGTATTGCTTCTGATCAAGGAACCTGTTTCCCAGCAAATGAAGTATGGGAATGGGCACGTGCTCGTGGAATTCCTCTGGTCTTACCATGTTCCCTATCACCCAGAGGCAGCTGGGTTGATAGAATGGCGGAATGGCCTTTTGATGACCCAATTACAGTGCTAACTAGGTAGCAATACCTTGCAGGGCTAGGGCAATGTTCCCCAGGAGACTGTGTATGCTCTGAATCAATGTCCCCTCTATAATGCTGTTTCTCCCGTAATCAGGATTCACGGGTCCAGGAATCAAGGGGTGGAAATGGGAGTGGTAACACTCACCATCACCCCTAGTGATCCACTAGGAAAATTTTTGCTTCCCTTTTCCTGAAAACTTAAGCTCTGCTAGTCTACAGGTCTTATTTCCAAAAGGAGGAGTGCTTCTTCCAGGAGACACACAATGATTCCATTGAACTGGAAATTAAGACTGCCACCTTGCCACATTAGGCTTCTCATGCCACTGAATCAACAGGCACTGAAGGGGGTTACTGTTCTGTCTGGAGTGATTGATCCTGACTGTCAAGGGGAAATAGAACTGTAATTACACAATGGAGGTAAAGAAGAGTTTTCCTGGAATATAGGAGATCCCCTAGGGCATCTCTTAGTACTACCATGCCCTGTGAGTAAAGTCAATGGAAAACTGCAACAACCCAACCCAGGCAGGACTACCAATGGCCCAGAAACTTCAGGAATGACGGTCTGGGTCACCCTACCTGGCAAAGAACCATGACCAGCGGAAGTGCTTGCTGAGGGTAAAGGGGAACATGAAAGGGGTAGTAGAAGAAGGTAGTGATAAATACAAACTATGACCAATGACCAGTTATAGAAACGAGGACTGTGATTGTATGAATATTTCCTTCCTGTTTTGTTATGAGTATGTTTGCATTTGTACTTAAGCAAATATGTTTTTCTTATATCATATCATATGACATAATTTGTATTGTTTATGTTACAGTATTTAAGTCATAGGATATGAAGTTTAAGCACAAATGCTACCTAAGGACTAGCACCCCATTCCGGAGAGCTATAGTGCATTTCGGTTGTACACAGGACAGTTGAGTATTGTTAGGTGAAACATATGCCTGTTATTGTGTTCTATCTGGAAATTAAGCATGTTTCAAGGTGATGTGTATAGCTGCCAAGTTGACAAGGGATGGACTGTGATGCTTAGCTTCTGGTGTCAAATTGGCCAAATAATTATGCCCAGTTGTCTGTTTAAGCAAACACTGGCCTGACCATTGCTGCAAGGATATTTTGTGGCTGGTTGATTAAATCATCAGTTGATTGCATCTGTGGATGATTACATCTGAAATCAACTAAGGTGTGTCTCCTACAACGAGAAAATCCAATCAGTTGAAAACTTTTCAGGAAGAAGAGATACACTTTTACTGCTTCTGCAGCCAGTGAGTCTCTCCTGTGGAGTTTGTCCAGACCCTTCATCAGACCCACCAACCTCACAGCCTGCCCTACAGATTTTGGACTCTTCTATTCCCATGGTTGCATGAGACACCTTTATAAACCTCAAGTTTACAGATGTCTCCTGTCGTGTCTGTTTGTCTAGAGTACCCTGACTAACATACACCTCCTACCACAAGATCTTGAGGTTGCTTCCCTAGCTTTTTTACCAGGAATTTTGTCTTTATGGCTTTTATATTTAAGTCTCTGATCTATTTTGAGTTAAGGTTTTTATAAGGTATGAAAAAGAGGTCTCATTCTTTGGATATGGATATTCAGTTCTCCCAGCACCATTTGTTGAGGAGATGGCACTGACACAAATGGGTTGACTTGGCAGCCTTGTCAAAAACTCAGTTGACCATAGATCTGAAGGTCTATTTCTGAACTCTCATTTTTTTTCCATTGGTCAATATATGTCTGTCTTTTTGCCAGTGCCATGCTGTTTTTACCACTGTAGCTTTGTAGATGCTTTAAAGTCAGGATGTGAGAGTCCTCCGAATTTTTCCTTTTCAAGATATTTTTTACTACTCAGGGCCCTTTAGTCTTCCAAATAAATTTGATAATTGGCTTTTCCAATTCTGCAAAATAGGCTAGTAGAATTTTTATTGGGATTGTGATGAATTGGTAAATCAATCTGCATAGAATTTACATCTTAACTATGTTCAGTTTTCCAATTCATGAACAAAGAATGTCCTTCCATTTATATACGCCTTCTTTGATTTCCTTTAGCAATGTTTTGTAGTTTTCTGAATATAGGTCTTTTATATCCTTGGATAAGTTTATTCCTAGATATATGATTCTTTTAGTTGCTCTTGTAAATGGAATTTTTTTCCTGATTCCCTCCTTGGATTGCTCATTACTAATGTATAGAACCACTACTGAATTCTGCATGTTAATCTTGTATCCTGCCACTTTGCTGAATTCATGTATTAGTTCTATAGTTTTGTTGTAGATTTTGGTGGACTTTATAGGTGTAGGATCCTATCATCTGCAAATAGTGAAAGTTTTACTACTTCCCTTACAATTTGGATGCCTTCAATTAATTTTTCTTACCTAGTTGCACTAGCTAGAACTTCTAGTACAATATTGAATAATAGTGGTGACAGTAGGATTCCTTGTCTTGTTCCCAATCTCAACAGAAGAGCTTTCAGTCTTTCATCATTCAGTATGATTTTAGTTGAGGTTATTTCATACATTTCCTTTATCATGTGGAGAAAATTTCCTTCTGTTCATATCTTTCAAACTATTCTTATCAAGAAAGGATGCTCATATGTGTGAAGATATTTAAATAAAAATAGTTTTTTAAAAAAAGGAAAGAAAGGATGCTGTCTTTTGTCAAAAGCCTTTTCTATGTCAATCGAGGTAATCATGTGGTTTTTCTCCTTCTTTCTTCTATGATTTCTTAATGTGGTGTATTACAGTCATTGATTTTCTTGTGTTGAACCACACTTGCATACATGGGATAAAACCCACTTGATCAAGGTGTATAATTTTTTTTTTTACTGTGAAAAATAACACCTGTACCAAAAAAGCAATACATTTCACAGTACATTTTTAACAAGTAGTTATACAACAGAATAATAATAATTTTAAAGTTTGGTATGGGTTACTGTTCTAGTTTGCTAGCTGCTGGAATGCAATATACCAGAATCAGAATGGCTTTTAAAAAGGGGAATTTAATAAGTTCCTAGTTTACAGTTCTAAGGCTGAGAAAATGCCCAATTAAAACAAGTCTATAGAAATGTCTAATCAGAGGTATCCAGGGAAAGATACCTTGGTTCAAGAAGGCCGATGAAGTTCAGGATTTCTCTCTCAAGCAGAAGGGTACATGGCAAACACAGTCAGAGTTTCTCCGGCTTCAGCCAGTGAGCTTCTCCTGTGGGGTTCATCCAGACCCTTCGTTGGAGTCACCAGCTTCACAGCCTGCCCTACGGATTTGTACTCTTCCATCCCACAGTTGTCCAGCCAGCCTCTCCTGAGAATTCATTGCAGACCTTCATCGAAGTTATCAGCTTGCAGCCTGCCATAAAGACCTTGGACTCTACATTCCCATGGTTACGTGAGACACTTTACCTGATACCTTACTTGTTACATTTCTTTCCCCCCTTTTGGTCAGGATGATATTGATAATCCCACAGTGCCAGGACCAGACTCATCCCTGGGGGTTCTCTCCCATGCTGCCAGGGAAACTTTCATCCCTGGATGTCATGTCCTATGTAGGGGGGAGGGCAATGATTTCACTTGCCGAGTTGGGCTTAGAGAGAGAAAGGTCACATCTGAGCAACAAAAGAGGGCCTCCAAAGGTGACTCTTAGGCAGACCTATAGGTAGGCTAAGCTTCTCCTCTACATAAATAAGCTTCAAAAGAGCAAGCCTCAAGATCAAGGGCTTGGCCTATTCATTGGGTCTTGGTGTATAATTATTTTAATGTACAGTTGGGTTCAATTTGCAAGTATTATATTGAAGTTTTTGCTTCTACATTCATTGGACATTGATCTGTACTTTTCTTTCCTTGTAATACTTTTTCTAGTTTTGGTATTAGAATGATGTTGGCATCATAGAATTAGTTTGATAGTGCTGCCTCCTCTTCAATTGTATGGAAGAATTTCAGCAGGAATGGTATTAATTCTCCTGGGAATGACTGGTAGGATTCACTGGTAAAGTAATCTGGTCCTGGGCTTTTCTGAGTTGGGAAGTTTTTCATGATTGGCTCAATCTCTTTTCTTGTAACTATTTTATTGAGATCTTCTATTTCTTCTAGAGTCAGTGTAGGTTGTTCGTATTTCTAGAAAATTGTCCATTTCATCTAAGTTGTCCAGGTTGTCGCCATTCAGTTTTTCATAGTATCTTCCTACAATCTGTGGGGTCAGTAGTAATGTCCTCCCTCTCATTTCTGATTTTATTTATTTGCATCTTCTCTCTCTTTTTCTTTTCAGTCTAGCTACAGGTTTGTTGATATAATTTTGTTGATATTCTCAAAAGACAACAACTTGGTTTTGTTAATTATGGTGTTTTTGTTCTCAATTTCATTTATTTCTGCTCAAATCTTTGTTATTTCTTTCCTTCTGCTTGCCTTGGGTTTAGTTTGCAGTTCTTTTTCTATTTCCTCCAAATGTGTAGTTAAATCTTTGATTTTACCTCTTTCTGCTTTTTTAATTTAGGCATTTACAGCTCTTAATTTTCCTCTCAGCACTGCCTTTGTGGCATCCCATAAGTTTTCATATGCTGTGTTCCCATTTTCATCCATCTCAAGATATTTACTGATTTCTCTTGCAATTTCTTCTTTCACCCACTGATTGTTTCAGAGTGTGTTGTTTAGCTTCCATAAATTTGTGAATTCTCCAGTCCCATACCTCTTATTGATTTCCAGTTTCTTTCCATTATGAAAGTGCTTTGCATAATTTCAGTCTTTTAAAATTTATTGAGACCTATTTGTGACCCAGCATGTGGTCTATCTTGGAAAATGATCCATGCACACTTTGGAAGAATGTGTATCTTGCTGTTTAGGGGAAGTTGGTTCTAATTTGTCTGTTAGGTCTAGTTCATTTATCAAGTTATTCAAGTTCTCTGTTTCCTTAATCATCCTCTGTCTAGATGTTCTATCTATTGAGATGAGTGGTGTACTGAAGTGTCCAACTATTATTGTAGAGATGTCTATCTCTCCTTCAGTGTTGCCAGTGTTTGCCTAGTGTATTTTCAGGCACCCTGGTTAGGTACATTTATATTTGTGATTGTTATTTCTTCTTATTGGTTTGCCCCTTTTATTAAGATATGCCCTTCTTTGTCTCTTATAACAGCTTTGCATTTAAAGTCAGTTTTGTCCAACAATGGTATAGCTACCCCAGCTTTTTTTTCTTCGTTACATTTTGCATGGGATATCTTTTTCCAGCCTTTCATTTTCAACCTATTTGTATCCTTGGGTCTAAAGTGAGTTTCTTGTAGACAGCATATAGATGGCTCATATTTTTTAAACCCATTCTGCCAGTCTGTGTCTTTTGATTGGAGAATTTAGCCCATTAACATTCAGTGTGATTACTGTAATGACAGTACTTACTTCAACCGTTTTACCTTTTGGCTTTTATAGGTTATATCTTATCTCTGTCTCTCTTTTTACCATGTAGTTACCTTTTCTGATAATCTTCATTTCTACGCTGTCCTCCAAGCCTCTCTATCCTGTCATTCCCTTTCAATCGGTAGGGTACCCTTTAATATTTCTTGTAGATCAGGACTCTTGTTAACATACTCTCTCAGTTTCTGTTTATCTGTGAATGTCTTAAACTCTCCCTCATTTCTGAGGCACAGTTTGCTTGGTCTTTCAGTGTCTAAAACATATCCTACCATTGCCTTCTCATCTCTATGGTTTCTGATGAAAAACTGGAACTTAGTCTTACTGGGCCTCTCTTGTATATGATGAATTACTTTTCTCTTGTTGCTTTCAGAATTCTCTCTTTGTCTTTGGAATTTGACATTCTGATTAGTATGTGTGCTGGTTTGAAAGGAAGTATGCCCCCTAAGAAAGCCATGTTTTAATATAAATCCTATTTCATAAAAGTAGAATAATCTCTATTCAATACTGTATATTTGAAACTGTAATGAGATCATCTCCCTGGTTGATGTGATTTAGTCAAGAATGGTTGTTAAACTGGATTAGGGGATGACATGTCTCCACCCATTTGAGTGGGTCTTGATTAGTTTCTGAAGTCCTATAAAAGAGAAACATTTTGGAGAGAGAGATTCAGAGAGAGCAACACTACAAAGCAGAGAGTCCACCAGCCAGTGACCTTTAGAGATAAAGAAGGAAAACGCCTCCCAGGGAGCTTCATGAAACCGGAAGCCAGGAGAGAAAGCTAGCAGTTGATGCCTTGCTTGCCATGTGCCCTTCCAGCCAAGAGAGAAACTGTGACTGTGTTTGCCATGTGCCTTTCCAGATGAGAGAGAAACCCTGAACTTCATCGGCCTTCTTGAACCAAGGTGTCCTTCCCCGGATGCCTTTGATTGGACATTTCTATAGACTTGTTTTAATTGGGACATTTTCTCGGCCTTAGAACTGTAAATTAGCAACTCATTAAACTCCCCTTGTTAAAAGCCATTCTGTTTCTGGTATATTGCATTCCGGCAGCTAGCAAACTAGAACAGTATGTATCTTGGAATATTTGGATTTACTTGCTTTGGAGTATGTTGAGCTTCTTGGACATTGTTCTAGTTTGCTAGCTGCCGGAATGCAACACACCAGAGACGGATTGGCTTTTAATAAAAGGGGATTTATTTTGTTGGTTCTTCAGAGGAAAGGCAGCTAACTTTCCACTGAGGCTCTTTCTTACGTGGAAGGCACAGGATGGTCTCTGCTGGTCTTCTCTCCAGGCCCTTGGGTTCCAACAACTTTCCCCGGG